>JAOWBW010000158.1:127975-427975 GCA_026119855.1 Campanula takesimana | reverse complement strand
TGACCACCCTTCGATTATGGTCCGGTGATTGTTGAAATTTTGGGCCATCCTTTGTACTCGAGCTTATGCATTCTTTTACGTGCTACACTTTGATACTTCCATTGTTCCAAAAAATTTAACTCCTAAAACACACGTAATCTATTTTGAAACGGAGGGAGTACATATTGGTTTTAAATCAATTTAATGATTTCAATGAGCTTTTATAAATTATGATTAATAAATCACTTAATGATTTACTCCTTCCGTTATAAAATATTTTTCGCTTTAGTCTTTTATTAACATATTCTCTCCGTCTCACCTCACTTAACACCCAAAAGGTATGCAAAGTAACTAAGAAAAAAGAATAAAGTAAGGAAAATGTTTGGTAGAAAATGAAGAAAAACAAAGAGTGAGATAAATAGTACTCCAGTGTTGAATAAATTGTGTGGTGAAAAATGAAGAGAATGAGTGGTGGGGGGTATAGTGAATATAAATTAAAAAAAAATAGGTTATTTTGAGAAGTGTCAAGTGAGCTGGGACGGATCAAAATGGACGTAAATGTCAAGTGAGCTAAGACGGAGGGAGTATTAAGAAATGTAATGAATACATGTTGAAAAGACCTAATTGCCCTTAAAAATAATTTAATTTTCTAAGTGAGTAAATGCTTGTATAAAAGATGATCAGAAGTGTTAGTGCAGAACTGAGGTGTTACCTCAGGTGTTGCCCTGAAAGTCTAAGTGCTGTGATGAGATTCTTTGTAATTTGATATTTCTTTCTAATGTAATTTTTATACTAATGTCCTAATATTATTTTCTAGATGTTGGTCCATATTTTCAGGTATAATAAAGTTGGTTTATGGAGCTTAAAATGTGGAAGAAAAATTAATGGAGATTTATTCATAATTGGCGAGTAAATGAAGGAGTTACAAACATATTTAACATGTGTTAAATATGTTAAATATGGAGAAGACCAAGTCCAAGGTTTGTTGCTGATCAAATGGATGAAGTACAAGGCGTTGGAAGCTTGGAGTACAACAAGGTGATGCATAGACTTGGGCATGAAGTTTTCGGTTGAGAAAATCAAGGAATGAAGACCAAGTCTTGCACAAATTGTGGAGAGAAAGCTCACACATTATCCCCCACTCTCTCACACGTGAATAACAGCCCCAAGGCTGTTTATTTGAGTAGCCATCAAGTATTGAAGGCTATAAATAGTGCTTGGATGAGAAGATTGAAGACAAGCCAAAATTTACACACATCCATAGCACAAGAACAAAGTACTTCTTGGCTCCTTTGTATCCTTCCTCCCATACACTCTTTTCCACACTCAAATACTTCGGGTTTGAGTGTGTTTTGGCTAGGATAGGATCATCGTACTTTGTTCTACTTTTGGTTCCATAGATCGTATATTGTACTAGCTATAGGGAACCTTTTGACTTTGTGATTGGTATTGATTATAAAGTTTTTCGCCATTTAGGCATCTCAAGTTATATTTATATAACTTGAGAAAAATATATCTCTTGTGCTATTTATTTTTCCGCTGCAAAACTCTTATATTTTCGGGTGTGTGTATTCTGTCCGTCAGCGTGTGTTACCTGGGGTGTTACCTAACACTTGAGGTAACATCTGTTCTCAGAAAGCCTTTGACAAACACTTTCAATTGGAACCAGAGCCCGGTCACTTGACGTTACTAAGTGGTTCGGTCCTTTGTCATGGCTTTCGATCTCCAGGAGGGAGAACCTGATCAAACAAACATGTTTGTCACAATAAGTGACTCGGAGACTGAACATGTTACCACAAATGTTATACACACTGAGATAACATCTGAGACCACACCCGTCATGTATAACAATTTCAGTTTAACTAACGATGTTTGTTTCGTGGTTTCTACTAACCTTGATGCAGGAAGTTCAAAAGAGGATGAGCTGAGCAAAGATGAGCTCATTGATGGTTTAAAAAACCTTTGTGATGATTTGCTCAAGGAATGGAAGAAAGAGAACAAAATGGTTAAAAATTTAACCAAGATGAACGATGGACTCAAGGCCAAGTTCAAGCATCCAAGAGAGATGCCGAGCTAGAGAAAGTCAAGGCCAAATTGACTTTAGCCGAAACCACCTTGAAGAAAATCAACACCGGATCATCCAAATTGGATGAGATTCTCAATTTGAGTAAGCCTCTCAAAGCAGGTATTGGTTTCCGAGAATCATTAGATAAAATTATTTCTTCTTTGAGTTGTGATGAACATGAAATATGTTTTGTGAAAGAACGTGATTTTGATCAAAATTCTTTCTCTAATGACTCTTCTGACAAAAGAAAAGTGTGTCAATACTGTCACACCTCTGGACATTTTAAAAATAAGTGTAATACTCTTTCAAAGAAACAGTCCAGTTATTTTGTGTTACCTGAAGTGTTACCCAGCACTCCAGATAACACATTCTGTCAGAAGGTCAAAAACACAAAAAAGAAGTCATGGAAACCTAAAACTAAATTGAGATGCGATGTTGTTTACACCGCTCCAAAGACAAATATTGAAGGATCGTGGTACTTTGATAGTGGATGTTCACGTCACATGACGGGAACAAAGTTGTTTTTGAAAGACTATGAATCTTTTCAAGGAGGTAGTGTAACTTATGGTGGTGGAAGTAAAAGCAATATAATAGGAAAAGGGACACTAAATGTGACTGGTTTTCCTGCCTTAAAGAATGTCTTACATGTAGATGGGCTTGTAGCTAATTTAATTAGTATTAGCCAACTTTGTGATGACAACTTAGAGGTGAAATTCAATAAAAATACTTGTGAAGTCTTTGATTGTACTAACAATTGTGTGATGACAGGAATTAGATCAAGTGACAATTGTTATCTTGTTGAAGACAAGCAGGTGTGCCATTTGGCAAAAATAGATGTCACTACATTGTGGCATCAAAAGTTTGGACATGCCAATTATCGAAACTTGAAGAACATTTTCAAGTTTGAGGCTGTCAAAGGAGTCCCTAAACTGAATCTTAATAACAAAATGGTTTGTGGAGACTGCCTTAAAAATGAGGAGACTCGTGTTACCCAGTGTGCTGCCCAACACCAAGAGCAACACTTCGGGACAACACATTGTTTTCAGCTTTTGCACATGGACTTGATGGGTCCAATCGAGGTAGAAAGCCTGGGAGGTAAGAGATATATTTTTGTTATAGTTGATGATTTCTCTAGGTTTTCATGGGTATATTTCCTAAGAAAAAAATCTGAAACTTTAGATAAATTTAAACTCTTGCACTCCAAAATCAAAAACATGTTTTACTCACCTATTTTTCGTATAAGATCTAATCATGGAAAAGAATTTGCAAATGTTTCATTTTATACTTTTTGTAAGAAAAAGGGGATAAACCATGATTTTTCGGTATCAAAATCACATCAACGGAATGGGATGGCCGAAAAGAAAAATAGGACATTGCTTGATATGGCCCGTGTCATGTTATTTTCAAAACGGATTTCAAAAAGATTTTGGGCTGAAGCTTTGAGCACGGCTTGTCACATTTCAAATAGAGTCTTTCTAAGACCTGGTTTAACAATGACACCCTATGAGATTTTGAATGGGAAGAAACCACATGTACATTACTTCCATGTGTTTGGGTGTGTATGTTTCATATTAAAAGACTGGGATTACTTAGCTAAGTTTTACTCTAAGAGTAATAAGGCACTTTTCTTGGATATTCTCAAGACAATCATGCATATCGAGTGTATAATTTAAGTTTGGGAACTATTCAAGAATCTGCGAACATTGTTTTTGACGATCTGTTAAGTGTTACAGATAAACCAGGTGATTATCCTCTCATGATACAGATGGAACAACCTCAAAGTGAATTTGAAATTTATGTTGGACCATATGTTGTCATAAGTGCTGGACCAGATGTTGGCCCAGTGTTACCGCACCTGAGGCAACACCAGAGATAACATCAGAAGTCAGTCCAGTTGCTGAAAATGAAAATAATGAGGACTCCAATAGAGTAGATGATCCCGTCAGAAGAGTTCCCCCGTTGAGGATTCAAAAGAACCATCCTATATCCCAAGTGATAGGGAGATTAGACGAAGGGATACAAACTAGAGGTAAGGAACCGGTTGATTATCGAGACATGGTAAACCATTCATGTTTTCTTTCTAAGCTTGAGTCTAAAAATATTTTTTTGAAAGATGAATATTTAATTCAAGTTTTTAACCATAAGAGATTTTCTAACTTGAAGAAGTCTCTTGTTCCGTGTCTTGTTTAAACCCCTTGGATCATCTTTGTTGTTGTATAATATTTTATTTTTTATTAAAAAAAAAAAAAAATTTTTATGTTTCTCTGTTTTAAATCTGTCAGTGGGTAGCTTTTTCTATCCATTAACGGTGGCACATACTGACCTTTTTGTTATGGTAGGATAACACTCAAGGTAACATCTTTGATAAAATTCCCTTTGTACTCAAAAGTGACAAAGTCACTAACTTTTTGATGAAATCAGAGGCATAAAGGCTAAAAAGCTCAGATAATACTTCCTTAGTAGCTCGGGGTGTCGCGACCCCGGACCCCGCGGGCCCGAGACCGCGATCTGGACGTCGACTCTAAAACCAAAACTGAGGAATACCAAAGTTAAAAATTTCATTTGATACCAAAAGGTGATGATCCAAAGTTTTACAAAACCAAGTTTGATAAAAACCAATTACGACGATCATAAACTTCCACAAGTTTATGCCCAACAAAATACAATTATACAATTCTTACTGACGTCAATGTTTTGTACAACTACCCCAAAATGGTTACACATTTACATAATGTAAATCAACCTATATCAACCTTCCCCAAAAGAATGGATCCACACTCGACGTCCTTTTTCTCGTGATCAGCGAGACTAATCCTTAGCACGGGGGGGGGGGGGGGGGGGGGGGTTAAGGAAAAACAAAGATAAAAGAAAGGGGGTGAGATATATCTCAATAAGTTACTAATGCAACTACATGACATGCTATGATGCAATATACAATAAGCAATAATAAGTATCACATAGCACAGAGCATTTATCACTTAACAGATAGCAGCGGAAATAAACACATAACAAAGGATATAGCCAAGGTTTTCCAAACTGGTACATCCAAATAAAGGATCGCTGCGCAGTTTCAATAATCAACAAATCATCATCTTCATAATAGCATGAAAGCCGAAGAGAAAACCCCGGTACCGGAACCAATAACCATAAAAGTGTCACAAAGGACAAGGACCATGACACAAAGTCATGCCCGGTAGCTAGATACATTCACAGAGGAACGCTAACTTGACTTTTCCAAGGCCAATCTGGAAAAGGGGTAAAGAAGGGGGCAAAACAATGGTCAACATTATAATAGACTTGGCTTTGCCATTATAATCTTTCCCATCGCCCGATGCAACAAATATGCCAGCTGGGCTTCCAAATAAATGCTAAGTAATAATAATTTAGCATGAATAAACAACTTAAGGTTCCAAAGTAGGGAACCAATCCAAATAAATTACCACAAAGGTAAACCAATCCAAACAACACATCAAGGATGAACCAACATTCCCAAAACGGTACTTAATCAAATTCCAGAACATATTTATTCACAAAAGAATCAAATCCAATTAATAAGGTATTCCACGATGTTATCTTAAGTTAATTAGAAGAAATAAACCTAAACCATTTAGGCCCTAAGTCCTAAACCAAGCAAAAAAGGGAGAATTCTGAACCAGGGGGCGGGCGGGCGCCTGGTAGGGGGCGGGCTGGCGCCTGAATGACCAGAAGGTCTGGCCATCAGAAAAGGGCATGTAGGCGGGCGCCTGGTCCAACCCAGGCGGGCGCCTGGTCTACGGGTGGGAGGGATTTCAGCAGCTGGGTTCTCCATTTCCAAACCAAAAACAACCCAAACTTTTACCATACTAAAAATCCACTAGAATCAAGACTTCCCTCAAGCTTACTAAGGTACCCAAACAACATTTAACCAAGAAGGGTACCTTAACAACACCATTTATCAACCCAAAACCAAGAATCAAAACCAACATTCATCAATTCACCATTTTTAACCAAAAACTCAAATAAATTCCAAATAAATTCTAAACTCAACCAAACTTCAAATATAACACATTAAGCACTATATAAACATGATATGAACAACTTAGCATAAAAATAGGGAAAAAGTAACTTACTTGGAAATAATAAAAGTTGACGGAATTCAATTCTTTTTGGCTTCCTACGATCCTATCGACGATCTAAACACATTTCACGTTTTAAGAAATGAGAGATTATGAGAGGAAGATGAAGAAAATGATGAGAGAAGAAAGAGGAGAAGAAGCTTACCACAAATGGAGGAGAGAGAGGGAGTTGGCTGGGAGAGGAGAATGGGGGGGTGGAGTGTGAGGATGAAAGAGTAGGGTGAGGGAGGGAGTAGGGGAAAATTAATTCAAAATTTTGCACTTAGGGCCCCTCCCCTACACTACACACAATTACTTACACTCCCTATTAATAATTAAGACTCAACAATATCACACTAGCACAAATGACCCAAATAAAATGCTAGGCATAATTATTATAACACATAAAATGCACACATAAATATTTAAATAAATAATAATTTAAATAAATAAATAAGCAATTAAATAAATAATAATTATTTATTACTAATAAAATAGAGCCTATATTTCGGGTCGTGACAATCACTCACCCTTAAAGAAATTTCGACCCGAATTTTAACGAGACACACCTTAAACAAAAAGCCATGGAAATTTCCTCTCGATCTCATCTCGGAGCTCCCACGTCGACTCCTCGATGTTATGATTCCTCCAAAGGACTCTAACCAACGCAATGCTTTTGCTCCTCAACTCTTGGACTTTAGAATCTAAGATCCGAACCGGTCGTTCCTCATAAGTCATATCGGGCTCAATATCCTCCGGTATCCTCGGTAACACGTGCGATGGATCACGGACATACTTCCGAAGCATAGAAACGTGGAAGACGTTATGCAACCGGTCTAAGGATGGCGGTAACGCAAGACGATACGCAAGAAGTCCAACCTTTACCAAAATCTCAAACGGGCCAATAAACCTCGGAGCCAATTTACCCTTCTTCCCAAACCTACGAATACCAACCTTTGGAGATACTTTCAAGAACACAAAATCACCGGTCTGAAAACTAAGGTCTCGCCTTCGGTTATCTGCATAGCTCTTATGTCGACTCTGGGCTGTCTTCAATCTATCCCGGATAACTCTAACTTTCTCAACCGAATCCCGAAGCAAATCGATACCCACAATCTTCGCTTCACCAACCTCATCCCAACAAATAGGCGATCTACATTTCCTTCCATACAAGGCCTCAAACGGAGCCATCTCGATACTAGCCTGATAACTGTTGTTGTACGAGAATTCCACTAACGGTAGGTGCGAATCCCAAGAATCGAAAAAGTCTATCGAACACGCTCGCAACATATCCTCCAAAATCTGAATGGTCCTCTCGGATTGACCGTCGGTCTGAGGATGAAAAGCTGTACTGAATCGCAAATATGTACCCAAAGCTTCCTGAAACGCCTTCCAAAATCTGGAAGTAAACCTCGGGTCTCGATCTGACACAATGCTAACCGGAACTCCATGCAATCTAACAATCTCATCAATGTAAAGGGTCGCAAGCTTCTCCATCGAATATCTGATATCAATAGGCAAGAAATGGTCACTCTTGGTCAATCTATCCACTATTACCCAAACACTGTCATACTTCCTACGGGTACGAGGCAGTCCCGTAACGAAATCCATAGTCACATGCTCCCATTTCCACTCGGGAATCTCTAACGGCTAAAGTAATCCCGCGGGTCTCTGATGCTCGGCTTTGACCTGCTGACAAGTTAGACACTTCGAAACATACTCCGTTATTTCCCTCTTCATATTAATCCACCAAAATTGTTGCTTCAAATCTTGATACATCTTCGTACTACCCGGATGAATAGTATACCTCGATTTGTGACCCTCATCAAGAACTCTCTGTTTAATTCCATCAACATCCGGAACACACAATCTTCCACGGAAAGTCAAAACTCCACTCGAACTCATAGAAAAATCATCGAAGTTCTTTTCCTTCAATTTACCCATTACCTTCACCAACTCGGGATCCTCTTTCTGAGCTTCCTTTATCCTCTGAATTAGGGTCGGAGATACCCTAACATTCGCAAAAATAGCCCCATGTCTCGATTCACGAGGAGACCAATCTCGAACATCCTCAATCATTTTCCATTCACGGACCATCATCAAAGCCACATAAGACTTTCTACTAATCGCATCGGCTACCACATTCGCCTTTCCCGGGTGATAAGAAATCGTGCAATCATAATCCTTCAACAATTCCATCCATCGACGCTGCCTATTATTCAACTCTTTCTGGGAGAAAAGGTACTTCAAACTCTTGTGATCCGTAAAAATCTCAAACTTCGCTCCATAAAGATAGTGCTTCCATTTGTGCAACGCAAATACTATCGCAGCTAACTCCATATCATGAGTCGGGTAATTCTGTTCACTAGGGGTCAACTTCCTCGAAGCATAAGCAATTACTTTCCCATTCTGCATCAACACACAACCCAAACCCTCTTTCGAAGCATTACTATAAATCGCTAGGACATCGCTCCCATTAGGCAAAGTCAAGATCGGTGCGGTAGTCAACCTCTTCTTCAATTCCTCGAAACTCTTGTCACATTTCTCGGTCCACACAAACGGAACATTCTTCCGGGTCAACTGAGTCATCGGAGTAGCAATCCTCGAAAACCCTTCAATAAATCTTCGGTAATAACCGGCTAAACCAAGAAAGCTTCTAATCTCTGTCACTGATTCGGGTCTCTTCCAATCCACTATAGCCTCTATCTTTGAAGGATCCACAGAAATCCCGTCTTTCGAAATCACATGACCCATAAATGACACCTTCTCGAGCCAAAATTCGCATTTACTGAACTTCGCAAATAATTTCTCCCTCGCAAGAACGGATAAAACTGTCCTCAAATGCTGTTCATGCTCCTCTCGAGATTTCGAATAAACAAGAATGTCGTCGATGAAGACTACCACGAACGAATCAAGATAGGGATGGAAAATCCGGTTCATCAAATCCATAAACACGGCCGGCGCGTTAGTCAACCCAAACGGCATAACCAAGAACTCATAATGACCGTAACGAGTGCGAAAAGCAGTCTTCGGAATATCCTCTGATCGAACCTTCAACTGATGGTACCCACTCCTCAAATCCAGTTTAGAGAAAACCACGGACCCTTGAAGTTGATCAAATAAATCATCGATGTGCGGTAGAGGATACTTATTTTTCACCGTCACCTGATTCAACTTCCGGTAATCGATGCACAATCTCAAGGAACCGTCTTTCTTCCGCACAAATAAAACCGGTGCTCCCCACGGGGAAACACTAGGGCGGATAAACCCTCGATCAAGCAACTCTTGCAACTGAGCCTTTAACTCCTTCAACTCTGCGGGAGCTAACCTATAAGGTGCTTTCGAAATTGGAGCCGTACCCGGCAAAAGATCTATACAAAATTCAATCTCACGATCGGGAGGCATATCATACTCGGTAGAGAAAACATCGGGAAATTCCCGAACTACCCGAACACTATCCAAACTAGGGGATTCCTTCCTAGTATCAAGAACACTAGCCAAATACCCCTCACAACCACTATGCAATAATTTTCTCGCTTTCATAAAAGAAATTAAGCGAACCCTTCTACTCAGAGGACTAGCCTCAAACACAAATTTAGGCACATCGGGAATAGAAAAAGTAACAGTTTTTTTACGGCAATCAACGGAAGCATGAAACTTTCTCAACCAATCCATACCCAAAATGACATCAAAGTCTTGGATAGGAAGAACTACCAAATCCGCACAAAGGACACGACCACAAATAACCACATCACAAGCACGAAAGACTCGATCAGAAATCAAGCATTCTCCTATAGGGGTCGACACCTCTAGCACGTACGGTAAAGACTCAAATGCAGCATTTAACATGGAAGCAAATTGCACAGAAATGTATGAATGAGATGATCCTGGATCTACTAACGCTCGTGCGCTCACATTAGACACAGAAACAATACCTCCAATAACGGAAGGATCATCGGTCGCTTGTTGTTGATTCATGGCATAAACCTTCCCTTGAACTTTGGGCTTCCCAGCGGCGTCCCTTTTCTGACCCTGATTAGTACCAACTCCTGACCCGGATGACTGACCTCGGTACCTCGTGCACTCTCTCGCAAAGTGCCCCATTTCACCACAATTGGTACACTTGCCTTGCTTTTTCCAACACCTATCCTCCGAATGGCCTACCTTCTGACAAAAGGTACAAGGCTTCCTAATCTGAATCCCCGGAGTAGTACCCGGATTCCTCGGTGTGGTTTGCCCCTTAAACTGAGATGATGCTCCCGAGTTACCTCGGTTGTCGAAACGGTGTTGTGGCTTGCCTTGAGCTCCTTGCTTACTCGGGTTAGCTACCTCGGTCTTCCTTTTATGCTCCCCAATATCTTGCTCTATCAGGTAGGCTCGGTCCACCGCATCTTGGAAAGTCACAATCCGTTGAGCAATAAGTTGAGTACGGATGGAGGTCTTCAATCCCCGAATGAATCTCATAGCTTTTTGTTCCTCGGTCCTCACCAAATAGTCGCAATACCGGGCTAATTCTATGAACTTAGCCGAGTATTGTGCTATAGACAACAATCCTTGCTCCAAGTTGAGTAGCTCGATCTCCTTTCGGTTTTGATCAACAACCGGAATGAAATGCTCCTTGAATTTTCGTACAAACAACTCCCACGCATACACCGTGCGAGTATCATCCCAAGTAGCTTTAACACCCTTCCACCAATGCTCGGCGGCTCCCACAAGCTTATAAGCCGCAAACCGGACCTTGTCCTCATCCGTGCACCCAAATACATCATAAATCTTTTCCATAGACTCAATCCACAACTCAGCCTTCCTTACATCGGGCTCCCCATTGAATTCAACCGGTTTCAACTTCAGAAATTGCTCCAATCCATAGCGGGGTGGTGCTTGTTCTACCCTTGGACCTTGATCATGTATGGCCTTCATGGCCGCCTCGAACATGCCTTGAAACATGGCACGGGCTTCTTCCCTTGTGTCATTCTGATTCTGTGCCCCACTAGTACCTCCCCTGTTTCTTCTTCCAGACATTGAGAACAATTACCTGCATAAAACATCAACCGTTAATCACTCCGCACACTACTACCCACCTAGGTCATACTAATCCACCTAGACTTATACATAGAGCTAATGCCATAGCTCTGATACCAACTGTTGCGACCCTGGACCCCGCGGGCCCGAGACCGCGATCTGGACGTCGACTCTAAAACCAAAACTGAGGAATACCAAAGTTAAA
Source organism: Campanula takesimana (assembly GCA_026119855.1). Taxonomy (NCBI): domain Eukaryota; kingdom Viridiplantae; phylum Streptophyta; class Magnoliopsida; order Asterales; family Campanulaceae; genus Campanula; species Campanula takesimana. The sequence continues at coordinate 416,610 of JAOWBW010000158.1, read as the reverse complement.
AATTTTATTTGATACCAAAAGGTGATGATCCAAAGTTTTACAAAACCAAGTTTGATAAAAACCAATTACGACGATCATAAACTTCCACAAGTTTATGCCCAACAAAATACAATTATACAATTCTTACTGACGTCAATGTTTGGTACAACTACCCCAAAATGGTTACACATTTACATAATGTAAACCAACCTATATCAACCTTCCCCAAAAGAATGGATCCACACTCGACGTCCTCTTTCTCGTGATCAGCGAGACTAATCCTTAGCACCTGGGGGGGTTAAGGAAAAACAAAGATAAAAGAAAGGGGGTGAGATAAATCTCAATAAGTTAATAATGCAACTACATGACATGCTATGATGCAATATACAATAAGCAATAATAAGTATCACATAGCACATAGCATTTATCACTTAACAGATAGCAGCGGAAATAAACACATAACAAAGGATATAGCCAAGGTTTTCCAAACTGGTACATCCAAATAAAGGATCGCTGCGCAGCTTCAATAATCAACAAATCATCATCTTCATAATAGCATGAAAGCCGAAGAGAAAACCCCGGTACCGGAACCAATAACCATAAAAGTGTCACAAAGGACAAGGACCATGACACAAAGTCATGCCCGGTAGCTAGATACATTCACAGAGGAACGCTAACTTGACTTTTCCAAGGCCAATCTGGAAAAGGGGTAAAGAAGGGGGCAAAACAATGGTCAACATTATAATAGACTTGGCTTTGCCATTATAATCTTTCCCATCGCCCGATGCAACAAATATGCCAGCTGGGCTTCCAAATAAATGCTAAGTAATAATAATTTAGCATGAATAAACAACTTAAGGTTCCAAAGTAGGGAACCAATCCAAATAAATTACCACAAAGGTAAACCAATCCAAACAACACATCAAGGATGAACCAACATTCCCAAAACGGTACTTAATCAAATTCCAGAACATATTTATTCACAAAAGAATCAAATCCAATTAATAAGGTATTCCACGATATTATCTTAAGTTAATTAGAAGAAATAAACCTAAACCATTTAGGCCCTAAGTCCTAAACCAAGCAAAAAAGAGAGAATTCTGAACCAGGGCCGGGCGGGCGCCTGGTAGGGGGCGGGCGGGCGCCTGAATGACCAGAAGGTCTGGCCATCAGAAAAGGGCATGTAGGCGGGCGCCTGGTCCAACCCAGGCGGGCGCCTGGTCTACGGGTGGGAGGGATTTCAGCAGCTGGGTTCTCCATTTCCAAACCAAAAACAACCCAAACTTTTACCATACTAAAAATCCACTAGAATCAAGACTTCCCTCAAGCTTACTAAGGTACCCAAACAACATTTAACCAAGAAGGGGACCTTAACAACACCATTTATCAACCCAAAACCAAGAATCAAAACCAACATTCATCAATTCACCATTTTTAACCAAAAACTCAAATAAATTCCAAATAAATTCTAAACTCAACCAAACTTCAAATATAACACATTAAGCACTATATAAACATGATATGAACAACTTAGCATAAAAATGGGAAAAAGGTAACTTACTTGGAAATAATGAAAGTTGACGGAATTCAATTCTTTTTGGCTTCCTACGATCCTATCGACGATCTAAACACATTTCACGTTTTAAGAAATGAGAGATTATGAGAGGAAGATGAAGAAAATGATGAGAGAAGAAAGAGGAGAAGAAGCTTACCACAAATGGAGGAGAGAGAGGGAGTTGGCTGGGAGAGGAGAATGGGGGGGTGGAGTGTGAGGATGAAAGAGTAGGGTGAGGGAGGGAGTAGGGGAAAAATAATTCAAAATGTTGCACTTAGGGCCCCTCCCCTACACTACACACAATTACTTACACTCCCTATTAATAATTAAGACTCAACAATATCACACTAGCACAAATGACCCAAATAAAATGCTAGGCATAATTATTATAACACATAAAATGCACACATAAATATTTAAATAAATAATAATTTAAATAAATAAATAAGCAATTAAATAAATAATAATTATTTATTACTAATAAAATAGAGCCTATATTTCGGGTCGTGACACGGGGCACGGCGCTCGCTACGACGATGCACTCTTGCCAAAGGGAGATGTTATCTTGTGACTTGTACTAAATATTAGGAACATGGAGCTCGCAGCTACATTATATCCTACTTGAAAGGTACAAATCACCTAAGCATATTTACACTTTATAAGGACTCGGGGCACGGAGCTCGCTACTACGATGCTTCCTTGTAGATAAAGAAGTGTTAATATGTTTAAAAAATGCTTAAATTAAAAACAAGCTTGTTATGCTTGAAATACTTGAAAATAAAGAAAAAGCTTGTTAAGCCTCAATTGCTTATTAAAGAAGCATATCTCTGCCTCAAGTGTTTTAAAAATGAGGCTTGCCTTTGTCTTGTTTTAATTTTATCAAGGGATGTTTATCACAAATGATATCTTAAGTGTTATCATCGTTGCCATTAACACATTAGTGTGTGCTACATTAGTTTTTTTATTTTTTATTTTCGGATTTGTTCATTAAATTTTCAAAGTTTGAAAGTCTTTTATTTTTTAAAGAGTTTACAATTTTGAAAAAGTCTTAAACAAATCTTTTTAATTGTGGTAAAATATTCTAGTAACTATTTCCCTAAAATCTTGGATTCTATCTTCATTTTTGTGTGGGAATCGGTTACTCTTTCTTTTAACCGTCCTTTTTACTTATTATTTTTATTTTTGTTTCGTTTTCTTTTAAACTTAAAAAAAAAAAAAAAAACGTGGCCGCCGTTTGTGTAGGCCTGATGTGTAGGGAGTTAGGTATTTTGTGTGTAAGTAAATAGGGAGAGTTTGATTAGGTTTGTTTAAAATGTGAGTAAAAATAGGGGTCTTAGTTAATTTAGATGATAAGAGTTAAGTTCAAATTAATTTCCTCTCCTATTCACATTTCTTAACCTCCTAAAATCCTATCCCTATTTACTCTCTCTTTCTCTCTCAAACGCACCTATATACTCCCTCCTCTTCGTCGCTTTTTCTCTATCCCAGCAACCTTCCCCAAATCAAAAACCCTTCTCAAAAATTCTCCTTTTCTACCTTTCAAAATTCAACAATGGCTTCACCTTCCCAAAACCCTAACCAATCCGCACCTCAAGAGGAGTCACCGGGTGTTGACTCGGGTGTTACTTCACCCATGGACATATCTCCCATGGTTTCCAATATCTCTCCATCTATGGCCATGTCCATTGATGATCCTTCCATGGTTGCTACTTCTGTCCAACCTACCCCAACCGTGACTGCCTCTCAACCACCTGTTACCGCCACCAAGAAACCTAAAAGAAAAGCCCCTTCTTCCTCCAAACCGGTTGTTTAACCATCCAAGAAGACACCATCGGCTTCATTAATTTGATTTATTCCCAACCAGGGGGAGATGGTTTGCTGGTACTAGTGCAGGTACTAGTGCTGCTACTGATGCTGTTGGTGATGCTGGTACAACTCGTGCTGCTGAAGATGTTACTGGAGATGCTGGTACTAGTGTATGATGGATAAGAAGAAGAATAACTTTGTTTGAAGGTTGATGTTGCCACAAGTCTTGGGCAATGGTTTTTCTTGATACTTTAAAATGGTTTCAAAACAATTTCTGTTTTTGGTTGGTTTGGTTTTTAAAACAATTTGTATTTTAGTTCTTAATTTAGAACTTTAATACTTTGGTGGTTATGCTTTGGTTTATGACTTGTGGTTTTGTGGATTTTAAAACTTTGATTTACTTTTTGTTTTAAACTACTAATTGTTTTAAACATAGTTCTACTTTACAATTAGTATATTAAGTAACTCTTTATTGTTTTGGTTAACTCCATGATTAAGGGGGGGTTAATCTTTGGTGAAATGCTCTGTTATACTGCATATGGTTAACTTGTCTTTGCAGGTACCAACACTTAGGTGATTGGAAAGAAATCTCAAATTAAGGGGGAGATTGTTAGTGCAGAACTGAGGTGTTACCTCAGGTGTTGCCCTGAAAGTCTAAGTGTTGTGACGAGATTCTTTGTAATTTGATATTTCTTTCTAATGTAATTTTTATACTAATGTCTTAATATTATTTTCTAGATGTTGGTCCATATTTTCAGGTATAATAAAGTTGGTTTATGGAGCTTAAAATGTGGAAGAAAAATTAATGGAGATTTATTCATAATTGGCGAGTAAATGAAGGAGTTACAAACATATTTAACATGTGTTAAATATGTTAAATATGGAGAAGACCAAGTCCAAGGTTTGTTGCTGATCAAATGGATGAAGTACAAGGCGTTGGAAGCTTGGAGTACAACAAGGTGATGCATAGACTTGGGCATGAAGTTTTCGGTTGAGAAAATCAAGGAATGAAGACCAAGTCTTGCACAAATTGTGGAGAGAAAGCTCACACATTATCCCCCACTCTCTCACACGTGAATAACAGCCCCAAGGCTGTTTATTTGAGTAGCCATCAAGTATTGAAGGCTATAAATAGTGCTTGGATGAGAAGATTGAAGACAAGCCAAAATTTACACACATTCATAGCACAAGAACAAAGTACTTCTTGGCTCCTTTGTATCCTTCCTCCCATACACTCTTTTCCACACTCAAATACTTCGGGTTTGAGTGTGTTTTGGCTAGGATAGGATCATCGTACTTTGTTCTACTTTTGGTTCCATAGATCGTATATTGTACTAGCTATAGGGAACCTTTTGACTTTGTAATTGGTATTGATTATAAAGTTTTTCGCCATTTAGGCATCTCAAGTTATATTTATATAACTTGAGAAAAATATATCTCTTGTGCTATTTATTTTTTCGCTGCAAAACTCTTATATTTTCGGGTGTGTGTATTCTGTCCGTCAGCGTGTGTTACCTAACACTTGAGGTAACATCTGTTCTCAGAAAGCCTTTGACAAACACTTTCAAGAAGATCTAACAAACATGCTTGTCCTTCTTAGCGAAAAATAAAACTAGGTTCACCTTAAGGAAAAAAGACATTTTTGCATTGCAATTTTGGGTATGTGATGGACACATCATCTGCTCCCTCCATAAGACATTAAACGTCCTTTGTGCACAGGATTTTATATGGGCTAAAACATTTGTTTCGGACTTAATGCAGGATAGGATCTTTCTGAGAATATAATGAAAGTTTTGAATACAAAAATGCATTTTAGCCTTAAATTTCTAATGAACGTGTGTCAGCGTTTAGTGTTTCCGTTTAGTTAAAATATTTCCGTTAAATTTCTAATGTTTTCTAGAAGGAAGAAAATGTAGCAAAATAATAATAATAATAATAATAATAATACCGTGGATACTAATAAAACATTATATTCTTTTCGTTCCACAATAATAAATGTTAGTACTTATTTAACTTTTTGGCAACTTGCTTTAATTTTCAAAACAAATATCTCAAATTTAGTTATTGTTTTTATGTGAAAATTGTTAATGATAATACTCTCTTCGTCACAGAGTAAGAATCATACTTTATATTTTGGCACGTCTCAGAGTAAGAGTCATTTTCTCAAAATGGCAACTGGTAGGAAAAGAGGAATACTATTTTGAACAACTTTGTCCTTCTAATGTTTCTACAATTACTAAAAAAATTAACACCAGTTAAGTTACCTTTTACTCACTTTCAATACGAATAGTATTTTGGACAATTATAACATTAACCCATTTTCTATTTGTGTAATATAGTAAGCGTACTATTAGAATTGAGTCCTCATTCCCTTAAAAGACATTGTTAAGTGGTAAGGTTAGTCAATCTATATAGTTAATCAATTATTTTCTCCAAGTTGATGTGAGACAAATATGAGGCTTAACACGTGCACAATTCTATTTGATTCTTAAGTAATACTCTCTCTGTCTCATACTAAGGTTTTTACTTTCTTTTTTTGTTTATCTCAAACTAAGGTTCGTAGTTGCTTTACTACCTAAAATGGATCATGAGACCCACTTATCATTCTCACAACAAAAACTCCCTACGTACTTTATCTCTCATACTTTCTCTTACTTACTTTTTTATACTCACAATTTTTTTTTAATCTCAATTCCGTAAAGTCCAACCTTAGTCCGGGACGGAGTGAGTACAGTAATCATGCACAAGAGAAGTAAGGCTATTACTACTATCGGACAGGGAGCAATTTTCGAGATCAGATCTTCTGTGCCAGCTAAATGTGCCATCATGTGCCACAAATAGATTTTAGACACTTGGTAAGTACAAAGTTAACCACAAGCTTCAGCTTACAAACAAGATAGGGATATAATTGGAATAATAATTTCTTTTCTCTTCCACTCTCACACACTTTCTCTCCCCAGATTCATCTGTTTCTCTCTCTAATTCAGTAAAATCTCTAAACCACCATGGACGATCTCAAGTGACAAAAATGGCTTCCACTCAAGAACAGAAGAGGAAAAAGTTTTCGATTCTTCAATTCAAAGTGCCTCCTCAATGTCTCCAAAATTAAATCACATTTTTACTAGTTACTATGAAAATACAGCAAGAAATTTTCAATTTTCATCACATTGATTTAGTTGATTTTTGTTGTCTAAACTTTGAACCCAAATTATGAAGCTGAAAGTAATTCGGGGTGGGGATGGGTGGCTGCCACTAGCGAACAATCAACGGTGGAACCACCATACCGATCTCGTCTCTGATTAATACCGACGGGATGGAGGTCGTTTTTGTCTGAGGTCGGCCATGGAAGGTCTCAAGAACTTAATTAGAGAGAGAAAAGGAAGAATGTGTGAGAGAAAGTGTGTGAGAGTGCGTGGTAGAGAGAAATAATATTATTTCACTTCTATCCCTATATTGTTTGTTAGCTGGAGTTTATTGTTAATACTCCTTTTAATACTCCCTCCGTCCCATTAAAAGGTTCACCCTTTTGGTGATACACAAGAATTAAGAAAAGTGATCCATAGTTTAAATGTGTGAGGGAAAAAGTTAGTGGTATTACAAGTGGAGACCACAATTTATGTATGTGAAAGGAAAAAATGAGTGTGTATGACAAGTGGCATGGCACAGATGATCTGATCTCGTAATTTTCATAGACAATAGTAGTACGTAGATAATTAAATTGTTGTGATTTTTTTTTGTTCAAACTTTAACTAAATCGATAAAAAGTCAGCATGTAATATTTTTTTTTCCTGAATCAACATCTCCATTATCAAAAGTTAACCTGTACGGAGTTACATCTATAGAAGCCAACTCTAAACTCTTTAGATTGATCTACCCCAACAAGGATGGGTAAATGTTCAGCCTGTCCAACTTTAACCGCTCATTTCACCGAACATGACCGGAAAATTCCGTCCTTTGTTTCTAGATAGGCGTCAACCGCTATAATCGGATTTATCTTCTTTTTCCAATGATTTCATAATCGGCCGGGAAACCGATTTTATCTCCGGCGGAACGTCTTGTAATCGGCGCCGCTTTGTTATCCGCCGCCGGCGGAGTTGGACAAATAGGCCGACTCGAATCACGATTGCTTGCACGGAGAAGTGACGGCGGCTTTGAACACCGGATTCCTACAAAACGGACACGAGAACTGGTTCCGGTGAAGCTCTTTCTGGAGACAGCTCGTGTGGAACACGTGCTTGCACCGACTGAGTTGACTCACCACATCTTCGTTCCCGTAATCTTCCGAGCAGACGAAGCAGGTTTCGTCGATAGATCTGTGCCTCCGAGCTTGAATATCTCCGAACCGAATGATCGGAAGATCTAACAAGCACGCTTGTCCTTCTTCACGGCAATCGTCTTCTCCGTGGATTGAGCTGAAATTGATTACGCGTTTAAGGAATTTGAGGAGGTCTTTTTTGATTCGAAGAATTGGAATGATCATGATGAAGGTGAATAGGATCGCCGGACCGAATGAAACTCCGGTTAACATCATTTTTTTTTCCCGATTTGATTGTGTTTGAAACTATAAAAGGTTTGGCGAATTGAATTGAAATGAGATAATGTGTTGAATGAAGGATGCCGATGAGGGTTTATATAAGGCGATAAATTTTCTGTACTAAAGTGGGTCGGATCGGTCGGGTCGGTAGTGGGCATTACACTCCTTAAGCCACGTAAGTAGAGCCGTAGAGGCGTAACAAATATAGACCACGGTTCGAGCAAGCCGAGTTAAACTATGGGCCTGGTTTCGTTTAATGTATAAATGGTTTTTTTTTTAGCAAGTATCAGAAAACGGTTTTATATAAGACGTTTTTGTTGTGCGGTCTGACCTCCTTAAAATCGACAAAAATTTGTGTGGACGGTCTATCTTATGAAACGGGTTTAGTTAAGAGTATGAATAGGCGGGAGAAGCCAATTTTCTCTCTCGTCGGGACTTGTTTCATGTTAAGTAAGGTTTGGACCTGACCACCGGAACGGAACGCTAGACCAAAAAATATAACTCCATTCGTCACATTTATATTGGTTACGTTTGATTTTTTTTGTCAACAAAGCCGAACTTTGATAAAACATTAATGTTTATCCAATCGTCCGAGTAAAATTCTAAAAAATGTTAATGATGATGAGACCGAGCCTTTTAGGCCGGATGTTCTGCGGTCCAAATCGATGCGACCTAATCAGCCCGAACCGGACCTGAACTCTTGGGACCGAACCGGCGAAGATTGCGGGCAAGCAAGCCCGAGGGGTCCGATCTCCCTAATATATATGCCCGAGATGACTCTGCCTCCCGCTATCCTGAGGAGCCCGTAGTGCCCAGCTGGCACAAACGTACACAAGACGTCGCATATTCGTACCTGACACACCATAACGGTTGGTGATGGAACCATGCTTCCCTGACAAACACGCCACCTTCCCAGCCACTCTCCTGACCGATCCACTGGGGACTCGCCACGTGTCCATCCAGTACCAGGGAAGTTAGTACCTTGTGCAGGTTTCTTTTTCCTGGTCATATATATACTTCTTTTTGCTCCCATGGGCAAGGTACGTGCTCTATCCTATTCACACACACAAGGTCTTCATTGAACCTTCCACTTAGGTTTTCCTCAGAGATCTTACTCTCACACCTGAGGGCCTAAGCCGGATTCCAACCCGGCCTTGGTCTTAACGGTTTTCTTGTCTGTGTTATGATCAGGATCAAGAGACAGCTAAATTGGAGTCCTATCTCCGTGACCCCAGAAATCTAGGGCGTCATCAAATGATAGATCATTTAATAATTTATTAATAACAACTTTTAAGCTTTCACAAAGATGACTAGATTGATATTATTGGTTGGTCAAAGTTTGCTTGTGCTAAACAAAAGAAAAATAAACGTGACTGAACGACATAAACCGACCAAGGTATTGGGCCTCGACATATACAGGCCTAAGCCCACAAATTAAGGACCAAGACTCATCCCAGCTAGACACATGCTGAGGTGTGGTACACGTGCCGAGTTGTGCTGATTTAACAGGGATAGGGTTACATTCCTAATATAATGCAGAATCTATAAATAGAGTCCAACCTCTGTACAAATAAATGGACTCCTTAGTTAACAAGGAGATCTCTTCTACAAAGGAAACGATGATTACAATCCTCATCAGGATTTCACTTTCCTAATACACGAGTTCTACTCTAAAACGGACTCCATGACTTCCTTAACAAGTCATGACTAATTCACCAGAGCCTATATAAACAGGCCCTCATACAATGAACTGGTAACGAATTCTCTTGGCTCTTACTCTATTCAATTGATTTCTCTTTGTTTTATCTCATATAAGCGTATTCTTATTTTTACGCCGGAGGGCCTTCGCCGGTGAAGCCCCGGCTAGTTTACGTGTATTGTTTCGTGTGTAGATCCGATCGAGGAAGTTCTTCTTGCTAGGATTATCCGAACTATTGGACGAAAGGCTGATCCGATACGTTTCTTGCAGCATCAGTGACCAATATAAATGGAATGGAGGGAGTAACTAAAATGGTAAAAGTAAAATAGTAAGAGGGAGTTTTGTATGAAACAGTCTCACATATAGGACAAATCTTGATAAAAGATTAAATGGGTTTGCCCTACCCCACTCCACTCATAAAAAAGGAAATCATTTATTCTCTCAGCAATACGTCAAATAGTAAACGGTCGACATATCTGTATTTGTAAACACTAATCTGTACTAAGTTGACATGATTAAGAGTAGTTAAAATTTAAAAAGATAAGTCCGTCCTTGATAACGTGGAGGACAGACAGGTAAAAGGACAAATACATAATTTAATAGACACGGTTTTCTCCAAAATTAGATAAAAGCCAAAGTAAAATAGTAGTACTATAATACTCCATTCGTCTTAAAATAAATGTCGTTTTGAGAGTTAATTTTTATTTCAAAATACTTGTCGTTTCACAATTTTCAAGTTTTTTTATTGTTGTATATCAATTATATCCTTATTAATGATAGTAGAGTATCTCTTGTACAAGCATTTAATTGCCTAAATAATTGACTAACTTTAGAGGTACTCCCTCCGGCCACAAGTATAAGCAACACTATGGGGTTTCACACAGATTAAGAAAATAATTAAAGTAGTTAATTCATCTTGATTTTACAAAAAAGAAAAGTAAAAAATGACTAAATAGCCCTTAACAAGTTATAATTATGGAGTAAAATTTGTCTTGAAAAGTGAATCAATTATTAGGGGTATTTTTGGAACAAAATTATTAAATGATCTTGAAATCCCATAGAATTGCTTATATTTGTGGCAAAAAAAAACCCCATAGTATTGGTTATATTTGTGACCAGAAGGAGTATATGAGACTTTTTTATATGTATTAATTGTATTTTTTAAGAATTGTGTAAATGCTCAAAATGACATATTTTGAGGACAAAAACTTGTGTGAGAACACTCCAACCCGTCTCATCGGTGAGACGGGTCATTTTTTTGACCCATTACCCGACCCACAACCCTGCTCCAGGACCCATGGGGGACCCTGCCACGTGGCAGCCCCTCATTGGCCGATTTTTTTTTTTTTTTAAATTTTTATATTTTTTTTTCGGTTTGTGAAAAGTAATAGTTACCATCTCTTAAAGTAATAGTTACCATCTCTTAAAGTAATAGTGTTTTTCCTATGTTTTCTTCGTTTGCCAAAAGTAATACTTATTATAACTAAAATGTAACAAACATGTTATTTATATGTAATAGTATTTGTACATAATTGTAATACATATGTATAGATATCTATATGTTTTCAAACAATAAGTTACAATGAGTCAAATTTATCATGATACATGTAAAAGTATTACATTATCTATAGAAATCTGTTACAATTTCGTCAATCAAAGTGTTACATTTACTTGTATAAACTTACTATTACATTCATATACATAAGTTATTACTTTTCAAATGTTATTTTCTTTTAAAAAATAAAATTTAAAATACACATTATATTACATTTTAGCTAAAGCACTATTATATTTCAGCATAGATGATTATTACATTTAGATATTGTTTGGGTTACATGTAATTATATTTAGTATTACATTTGGAAAAATGGGTAAAAACGAGCTTTTGTTTTTTTAAAACAAGTATTACGTTTACTTATGAACAATGTTACTTTAAGAGATTGTAACTATTATTTTTTGCTAAACCACTGAAAAGCCGAAAAAAAATATAAAAACTCAAAAAAAAAAAAAAAAAAATTCGGTCAATGATGGGTTGTCACGTGGCGGGTTCGGCCCATGTGTCATGGGGCGACCCGTCTCATGCATGAGACGGATCTTTTTTTTCTCATGAGACGGATCTTTTTTTTCTCATGGGAGACCACCTCTATTTTGAGACGGGGGAGTAATGTAATGCTATCCGGAAGATCTATGAAACCAATCAAAGCTTATCTAGAAGCAAAGGCAACGCCACATGACATGAAATTGTGCGTTGCCGTTATCAATTACGCGAGCAAACATAAATAATTGGGGCCCAGCGGTAGAAAAAGTCATTTTGTACTAAGGCAATTGATAAGACTTGTTGGAGAGTGGAAGTCTAGAAGATGTTGAAATCTCTAGAGGAATTTAAGAAGAATATGACCACCCTTCTATCAGGTCCAGTCATTGTTGAAAATTTGGGCCATTCTTTGTCGCCTAGTTTTTGTACTTCTTCCGTTCGAAATACTCCTTTCTCATCCCGAAAAAAGTGTCGTTCCGAAAAGTGTCGAATTAAATTTTTTTGTTGGGATGGTGTCTTTGAATGTGAGACGCCGTATAAAGGACTATACTGTTGGACCGCAACCACCCCACCACTCCATATCAATATGATATTGTCCGTGCACGGATTTGTTTTTGGGTCAACTCCCAAAAAGCCTCATACTAATGAAACGTGTGGACACTTTTATATACTAAGGAATTGTTCTTTCAATTGCCGATGTGGGTCTTGGGTTGACACCCCAACATATACAACAAAGACGACTTCATAATGCCTGTACAGAACAGAAGAGAAGACAAAGAAGGGAGGAGCAGCCGGGGAACGACTCGTGCCCACTAATAAGCGAGTCGTGCCCCAGATGGGCAACACGACTGAAGGCAGCAGCACGAGTCGGGCGCACGAGTGTTGGTTGATCAGCATGTGTGGAGGCTTTTGGGCGAGTCGTGAGCACAATGGAAAGGCAGAGAACGACTCGTGTCCTATGGCACGAGTCGTGCCCTGCGGCAAACCCAGACACAGTCAGCGCACAAGATGCAAAAAACGTGTGGACTAATTAAGTTCTTTTAGGGAATTGTATTTGAGACTCCTTATGTCTTCAGGGTTAGGTTATGACTAGTATAAATAGAGGTTATCATCCTAACACAATTATTACCTCAAGAATTTTAGATTGCTTAGAGAAGATCAGTAATTCTAGATCTAGGATTTAGCATAGTCAGGAATTTTGTGATCAAAATTCGTGCTACATAGATTAGTGTGATCTTGTATACGTTTCTCCAGATTGATAATAATATTCTCTCCCCTCCCCGTGGCCGTAGCCAAGTTGGTGAACCACGTAAATCGGTGTTCACATGTTTGATTACTTATCTTATCAAGTCTTGTTTATTGATCTCACAAGTGGCACCAGAGCCTGGTTGGTTAAAGATTCAGAGTTCCGCTGCAGAAAAGGAGAGGATGGGTCAAGGACTATGTTAGGTATGCTTATTATAAACCTCTCATATTACCTTAATTTGATTGATCACATAACCTAATTTTACTCTTTGTGAACTTTAGGATATATTGTAAGAAGTACTTGTACTTCATTTAGAATAGTCCACTTTTTAGTTTGATAGGCTTAGTAGAATAGGACCCTGAATTTTCTCAAGTTTGGAGACATGCGGTCAAGGCATTGTTTGCCACATAAAATGCTTGCCGCATAAAGAACAGCAAGCTCAGCCTACCGCATGACTCAAGTTGCCACATGCTCTCAAGCTACCACATGGTTCAAACCTGCTGCATGTGTCAAACTTGAAGAAGATCAAGTTTCGTTCAAACTTAACCATGGTCACACTAGTGTCCAAAACTATGGTTAGTTTAAAATATTGCAAAATTCAAATCTCAAATTTGAATACAACTGTCATCAAACGGTTATCACAGTATAGTTGGACCACCACTACTCTGCAACAAAAGGACAACTTAGACTGAGCTCCAATCAGACATCAACAGTTCCTTGTCCTCCAAACTTATCCTCCAAGAATTCAAACGCCTAGTTTCTCATTTAAGGCTATAAATAGTCCTTGAGTTCTTCATTGAACATTGCTGAGATTCTAAGAGAGAAATTGATGTTGAAATTCTTGGTAATTGAAGATCATACTCAAGATTTCCAGAATCCTTTGAATCTTCAAGCGTTCACCTTCAAACCTTCAAAGATCTTCAACAACATTCAAGTCATCTCAAGCCTTGTAACACACAAGATTCATTAGGCTCTAAAATCATATATGTTAGGATTCATTGTTAGTACACCCACCTAATTTGATTGACCCATTCCACGTGTTTTTTTATGGACTTTAGGTTTACTTGTAATGAAGTTTTACTTCAATTTTTAGACAAGTTCATTTCTAGATTTTTAGTAGTTAGGCTGAGTTATGATCGGTTTACTCTTAGCGGTTTAGTGTCCCTCAAGCCGCCGTCTTCAAACCGCCAGCATGGTGCCTTAAGTCCTTCATCAAACCGCAGTTTGTGTCTTTGATGAAACCGCATTTCAAGTTCATTCATGAAACCGCACATGCATCTGGTGGAACCGCCGACCAAGATATTGAAGAAGTTATTGCTGTCATTTACTCCTTGAAGACAAACATTCGCTTTTCAACCATAAAAATGAATGACTGGTGACTTGTCCTTAAACTTCAAGTCATGGTTAAGTTATTCTGGGAATGTCGGTTTGTCTAGCTTTTTGAAAAGTTACCGTTGTACTTTTCAACAACTAAAAGGACAATGTCAGGTAGTGATCCAACAACTTCCTGCCACAAAGCAAAAGCAAAGGACGACAGTGATAGGTCAACCAATGGGATTGTGACAGCGCATTAAACCGCCATACAATGACTCACCTCATTGTCCAACGGTCACTAATGCCTTCACTATAAATAGCCTTCATTGTTCAACATTGAAGGTTGCTGAGCTTCAAAGAGAATATCCCAAGTATTCAAGTTTGCTTTGAAGATTGAAAACCCAGATACTCATATCTTCATCATCTCCTTAGCAAACCCAGAGTTCTTCATTAAAGCTTCAAGCCTTCAAATCATCACAACTCAGCCTTGCACAGAAAGTAATCATTTGCTCACCATCACTTAGATATTTTGAGCTCTTGATTTCTTTCCACACTACACACCCGGAGTATATTTTCTTATAGATTATATACCTCGAAAGCACAGGTTGTTATAATAGCATTGTTAGGATAGATTGTTTATTTAGAGTTTGGATTCATTTGTAATCTTGTAAAAACTCCTCTAAATCAATACAAGTCTAGTAGCTATTAGAAAATCCTAGGCTAACCACCTAGGTAGAGGACGTAGTTCTTTCAAGAACGAACCTCTTCAAATTGTGTGTCCTTGATCTTTATTTTCTGTCTTGTCATTTACATTTATGTTTATGAGCTTTATTTACTTTCATGTGAAATGACTTGATAAATGATTTGCATACTTTTGTGATACTTCAGTTGTGCCCTGTCAGTTGCATCATTCCTTTTCAACCACTTAAACTGCCCAACCCTTTATAATTCAGTTTGGACAAAACCGCAAAACTCCGCTGTGCATTTTATCTGAGCGGTTCTAGTGCTTTAAACCGCAATAGACCAAACTGATAAGTACTTGGTTGATTTTCAAGGGTATTCCGAAAAAGATTTTAAATCGCTATTCACCCCCCCCCCCTCTAGCGGTTCTATACCCTTGTTGCCTTTTGGGACCAACAAGTGGTATCAGAGCGTATCCACCAAAAATTATTTTACAAGCTTAACCGCTTGGGTGCTGATCCAATGGCAAACATAAGCTCCCATATGATGCAGACATCCAACTCTAATCACTTACCTATTCTTAATGAAGATAGTTTCATCTTCTGGAAAGATAGGATGAAGAAGCACATGATATCTGAGGATCGCAGATTATGGACTGCAATTGTTAATGGACCCTATGTCCCGATGAAGGCTAACCCTGATGCAGGTACTGCTGGACAAACCGCGGAAATCAAGAAGTCGGAAGCTGAATGGACCGAAACTGATCAACGGAATGTGGACTTTGATGGAAGAGCCATGTCCATGCTTGTATCAGCTATTGATCTAAGAACTCACTCAAAGGTTCTAGATTGCAATACCGCAAAAGAAACATGGGATGGCATCATTAACTTTCTGGAAGGAGATGCCGACACCAAGAAGAACCGCCTCTACCAACAGAGAAGGCTCTTTGATTACTTTGTCAAAGACCCAAAGGAATCTCTTCGCCAATGCTATGAGCGGTTCGTGGAAATTGTCAATGTATGTTTCTCTCTAGGGCACAAGTATTCCAATACTGACCTGAACATGAGATTCATGCAATCTCTTGGTAGCAAATGGCTGATCAAAACTACCAACATAGAAGGCAACAAAGATCTGGAAGCTCTTGATCTTCGTCATCTTTATGCCATGCTAAGGGTATTTGAATTCAAGCTTGAGGAAGCTCATGAAACTGAAAACAGATTCAAGTCTCTTTCTCTTGCCGCTTTCAACAATGCCACATCTCCAGTTTACAATCCAGATCATCATCAAACCGCATCTAATATCCATTTACAAACCGCTTCTTTTGATCCAAATATTCCAAGATATATTTCTCAAACCGCACCTCCAGAGTATTACCAACCGCCTCATCAACCTTACCCTCAACATCATCAACCCTATTCTCAACCTCAGCAATCTCATCAATCCTACACTCCATCTCAAAATTCTCAAAGTGTAGCATCCAGTTCTACTCAAGTTGACTTTGATGACATGGATGATGATGATTTTGCTCTCTATGTGAAAAACTACACCAAGTTCAGAAAGAACAGAGCTCAATCTCAGTCAGGCGGCCCTGCAAAGTTTGTCTCTCCAACCAGATTCAACAAAGCAGCTGATGCTAAGAAAAGGGATGATCTTGTTTGTTACAACTGCAGACAACCATGTCATTTTGCCTCCAGTTGTCCCAAACCGCGCTATGAAGCCGCTCCTGCCAAGAAACCGTTCAACAAAAAGTTTTTCAAGAGAAGAGGAATGGTTGCTGAACAAGGAGAACAACCATTAGCATGGATGGGTTCTGATACAGATGATAGTGATGAAGATGAAGGAGTTGCAAATCTTTGCCTAATGGGATTTGAAGAAAAGGTTGAAATTGACGAAAGCCTTCCACTGCCACTCCATCAAATGAAGTCAGTTTCACCAAAAACTCCTGAAGCTAAACAAGGCAAAACACCTACTTCACCAAACTACTCTCCTGAGGATCAAACCGAACAAAGCCATAATGACCAGGTACTTGAACGTGCTAATGTCATTTGTCAACAACACACTGTGCTTAAAAAGGCATATAAATTAATGGCTGCGGAACTTGAATATTCCCAAAAAGAATGCAAGTCCCATAAGGAGGAGATTGAAAAACTCAAGCTCCAAATTGTTGGGATAGCTTCTGTTGTGGAAGAAAACCGCTACCTTAAGGACAGAACCGAGGTTCTTAACACCCGAATCCATGATCTTACTGCACAAAGGGATGAACTTCAAAAAGTGACCGATGTGTGGACTAAGTCTGGAGTCACCATGGAACAAATCGTTAATTCACAAATTCTCTCTAAGGAGAAAAGTGGATTAGGATTTAAAACTGATGATGGGTGTAAGTGTCCTTGTCTTTGTGCTGAAGGTGGTGTGAAACCAACTGAACAAACCAAAGAAACTCCTAAGGTGAATCATGCTGGTAAAAAGGGCTCAACACAAGAAATTAAAAAGCAAAATTATTTCTATGAGTATCCTAAAAACCAGACTGGGAGAGATCCAAAGTGGAAAGAGAAATCCACAGCGGCTGAGGCAACCAAGGAAGTACTGAGTGATGAAACCGCTCCTAGTCGGTTTAAGGAATATCCTGTTATATTTCCTAAAGCCGCACCTAAGAGAAAGGTGGAACTCAAGAAGGTTAACTTTGTTAAAGCCAAAACCGCTGACCCAGTAAAACACGATAAACCGAAGGTCAGTAATGGATTTGTAAAGCCGCAACCACAACCTGGCTTAATTAATTGTTCTATCTGTGCCGATTTTGGTCATAGTGCTGGTCATTGTCTTTTAAGATTCACACCCAATGTCAAGGGACGTAAAAATCCTAAGGTCAAACAGGTGTGGGTACTAAAAAGTTGCTAACCCTAAGACCCAAGGAATAAGGGGGACCAAAACCTTTCATGTTTATTTTTCAGATTTCATGTTTTATGGCTGGAACCGCTAAGAAGAAGAAGGATCTCTGGTATTTGGATAGTGGATGCTCACGACACATGACTGGAGATTCAGAACTACTCTGCGGTTTCATCCAAATGAAAGGTCCCCCAGTAGTATTTGGTAACAACAAGAAAGGAGAAACAGTAGGATATGGAGCAATCAAAGAGGAAAGGTGACTATTGAAAAAGTGTCACTAGTAGAAAGACTCAAGCACAACCTTCTCTCCATATCTCAGTTTTGTGACAAAGGAATGAACTGCATCTTCGCTTCAACTAGCTGTTATATCAAAGATGCTTCCTCTGGAGTCACTCTACTGACTGGCAACAGAACAGGTGATGTTTATATAATTGATTTAAGCAATATTGTTTCTATTGCTGACCTCTGTTTTGTAGCAAAAATATAAGTGAAAGCAGCTGGTTATGGCATAAGCGGCTCAGCCACTTGAACTTCAAGTATCTAGCAAAACTGCATAGGGATGGTCTAGTAAAAGGACTACCCAAAGTGGCTGACCATCATGATGAAAAGTGTAAAGCATGCCAGCTTGGAAAGCAGCCCAAACAGTCATTTCCTAGTAAAACCGCGCCTTCAACGAACCGCTGTTTGCAACTGCTGCACATGGATTTATTTGGACCTGTCCCAACCGCCAGTATTGGAGGAAACCGCTATACACTTGTGGTGGTTGATGATTATTCAAGATATACATGGGTGGAAATGATGGCCTCTAAAGATGATACTTATGGCATCGTAACCTCTCTCTTTAGACAGCTCCAAACTCAGAAATTGGATGACATTGTTGCCGTGCGTTCAGATAATGGAACCGAATTTACAAACAATGGTGTTGCCCAATATTGTGATGATCATGGAATTGATCATAATTTCTCTGCAGCTGGAGTTCCACAACAGAATGGAGTAGTGGAAAAAAAAGAACAGGACTTTGATTGAAGCCGGGAAGACTATGATTGCCGAAGCCAAGCTTCCCAAATACTTCTGGGCCGAAGCCGTCAATACCGCATGCTTCACCCAGAACCGCTCCCTCATCATCAAAGTTCACGACAAGACTCCTTATGAATTGTGGAGAGGCAGATCACCCAACATTGCCTTCTTCAAGATATTTGGATGCAAGTGTTACATCTTGTACAATGGCAAAGAGCATCGAGGTAAATTTGATGCTAAGGCTGATGAATGTATTTTTGTTGGTTATTCTAAACACTCCAAAGCTTTTCGTTGTTTCAATAAGACATCTTTAAAAATTGTAGAGTCAGTCCATGTTACATTTGATGAACATGCTCTCCTTGAGCCACATATGGCTCCAAATGTTGCTAATGATTTTAGTGATTTTGAGACAGGCACTAGACATAAAGCAACTGATAACCATCCTACTCAAACCGCTTCATCTAGTTCTTCAGCCGCACCTACTCAAACCGCTGATGGTGTAACTGTTGAACCGCTGTCTTCTGACCCCATTCAAACTGTTGAACCAGTTCAAAATCTAACCTTCAATGAAGATTTCAATGATTATCAAGATGATCCTCCTCTGGAAAATCTTCAAGAAATAGTGGTTTAAGACAACGTCCCTCCTGAAATTAATGAGCATAGAGACCATCCAACTGCCAACGTTATTGGTCCTATCAGTACTGGTGTCCAAACCAGAGGGAGTTCGACTCACAGAGATAATCACAGTTTGTTCTCAACTGCTCTGTTATCTCAGATGGAACCGAAGAAGGTAGATGAAGCTCTTTAGTGATCCAAGTTGGGTAATTGCAATGCAAGAAGAGCTCAATCAGTTTGAAAGATGCAAATTTGGACTCTAGTTCCAAGGCCCAGTGATCATACAGTAATTGGAACAAAATGGGTGTACAGAAACAAGATGGATGAGAATGGTACAATAACAAGAAACAAAGCTAGGTTGGTTGCTCAATGCTATAGGCAAGAAGAAGGAATTGACTATGATGAGACCTTTGCCCCTGTTGCCAGACTTGAAGCCATAAGATTGTTCCTGGCCTATGCATCCTTCAAGAAATTCAAGTTATATCAAATGGATGTGAAGAGTGCATTTCTGAATGGTGAACTACAAGAAGAAGTTTATGTAGCTCAACCACCAGGATTTGAAGACAACAAACTTCCAAATCATGTCTTCAAACTCAAGAAAGCATTGTATGGACTCAAACAAGCTCCAAGAGCATGGTATGACACTCTATCTAAATTTCTTATTGAACAAGGCTTCTCTCGAGGTAAAATTGATACAACTCTATTTATAGCTAAACACAAAAGTCATTCATTATTAGTTCAAATATATGTTGATGATATTATTTTCGGTTCTACTAATGAAACTATGTGTGTTAAGTTTGAGAAGCTAATGAAGAGCAAATTTGAAATGAGTATGATGGGAGAGTTGACATTCTTTCTTGGACTCCAAGTCAAGCAATGCCATGATGGGATCTTTATCAACCAAGCCAAATACACTAAAGATTTGATAAAGAAGTTCGGGCTTGAAACCGCTAAATCAGTTGATACCCCAATGCCTAAGGCCTGCAGTTTGGATCGAGATGAACATGGTAAGAAAGTTGATCAAACTCTCTACCGAGGTATGATTGGCTCTCTACTTTACTTAACTGCAAGTAGGCCAGATATCATGTTTAGTGTTTGTGTGTGTGCTAGATTTCAAGCTGACCCTAGAGAATCTCATCTTATTGATGTTAAACGTATTATTAGATATTTATGTGGATCTGTTAACCTTGGACTTTGGTACTCCAAAGAATCTTCATTTGATCTATTAGGTTATTCAGATACTGACTTTGCAGCATGTAAGATAAGCAGAAAGAGCACAAGTGGTACTTGTCAGTTCCTTGGAACGCGGCTTGTATCATGGTCCAGCAAGAAACAAGCGTCGGTTTCAGTCTCAACCGCTGAAGCTGAATATATAGCGGCTGGAAGCTGTTGCTCTCAAATTCTCTGGATGAAACAACAGTTGGAGGACTACGGGATATTTGAACAAAACTGCCCTATCTACTGTGATAGCACTGCTGCAATATCCATCTCCAACAATCCAGTTCAGCACTCAAAAACCAACAAACTGACGAGTCAAATGAATGTAATCAGTTCTTTCAAAACCGACAAGAAAGCAAAGTCATTCGGTTTAAACATATAAACCGCCATCATATTAGAGAGACATCAGTTTCATGAAAAACCGCTGAAGACGTAAGGTAAGTCGGTTTGCTCAATCAAACTGCTCAGGTATGAAATTGCATTTTAGTCCCTACTTTATGTCATATCAATTATAAGGACCCTTTTGCAATTTTCTCTGCCGCATTAAATTCTATGTGACGTGGGACGCCATCTGGAGATAATCGTGCGCCGTTCTCGTCGTTCCATTACCCGAGGAACAGTTAATTGAGTATAAAAGACAAAGTTTATTTCTTTTTACCTTTTTACCTTCTTCCTAATTTGCGTATACTCTCTCTCTCTCTCTCTCTCTCTCATCTGCACTCTATTCTCAACCTCCAATACTTCCCATACTTCTTTGAAATTTAAAATGGCACCTAAGAAATCTTCAGACCCTTCTGCTCCATCTACATCTAAAACATCCAAAGGCGATATGGTATGATTTCTTGAACCTTTCACTCTAGCATTTCATTTTTTCGGCCATTGTTGTTCGAAAAAGCTTGTTCGTCTTCTCATATTTTTACTTGCTTTTTCTTTCAATTTTTGGTTGATTATGATTACGTATATTCATATATGCTGGGTTTGATGTTTATTTCATGTCTTTTGTTCAATTTTTGAACAATTTTGATTTTTGGGTTTTTCGGGTGTTCATTCGTATTTATTTTGATACTATGTTCTGGGTTTATTATTTGAACTCGTTATTTTAGAACTTTGTTAGTATCTGCATTTTTCGAGTCTTTTGGTATACTTCTTTCTTAATTTGGTTAAGTTTTTTTTTGCATGTTTATCCACTGTTCATCATGTTCTTCATGCATTCAAATTCTTTCCATGTCTAGTTTTGGGTGTTTACCATTTTACCCCTGTTTTACTTCAACCGCTTATTTCATTGTTAGGATTCCTTGTAGCAGTTTGAATGGTTGGCTTATTCAGACTGCTTGCATCAAACTCTTACTAACTTTGATTATTTTTAGGATGAAACCAACTTTGTACCTGGATCTCAGATCATCAAAGCCGAATTTGAAGCTGATGCAGTTGGAAGAAAATTGCTCGCCCTACTGGAATCATCAAAACTG
This sequence comes from Campanula takesimana, assembly GCA_026119855.1. Lineage (NCBI taxonomy): Eukaryota > Viridiplantae > Streptophyta > Magnoliopsida > Asterales > Campanulaceae > Campanula > Campanula takesimana. The sequence continues at coordinate 394,559 of JAOWBW010000158.1, read as the reverse complement.
CTGCCCTTATTCCAGTTAGATGAACCGAAGTTTGACAAGAGGCTTTGTGCAGAATTCTTTGACAATGGGATTGTCTGTGAGGTACCCCTGCTGAATGGTAAAGGTGAAGAGATCAGAGACTTAGAATCTGGGGAAGTGAAGAATGAAAATTCCATCAAGTCCACTGTAAGGACAAAGGATGTGGTGTTATCTGCTTCAAAGGTTACTATCTTGGCTGGACTGGAGAATTCTGGAATTCTTTCTATCAAACCAGAATTAGTCAGCAGAACTACTGAGGAGCTCTTGGGGGTCTTTGTCTTCAACACTAAGTCCACCCCTAAGAAGGAGTTTGGAGAAGTTATGGTGATGTTGTGTGACTTAGTGGATACTGGAGTGATGTGCAAGAATGGCAATCACAACAATTTCACTTTTGAGCAGTACAACTATTGCGTGGCTATCTACAAAGGGAAGAAGCTGCACTGGCCAAGGATCATCATGCAAGAAATGATCAATGCCCTCAGCCGCCACACATCTGCCAAAGCCACTGGTAAAACAAAGATCAGAACTCACTGCAGACTCGTAACCAAGTTCCTTCATCAGGATTCTGTGATCTTTAAGGCTTCTGTGGCTAATGAAGCTGAGTGGGTGCAACCTAATAAGAAGACCTTGTTTGGTGCTTCTAAGCTTGATGCTTTCAGAACCGCGTTTGGATGGTGGTTTGCACAAGCGGTATGGACTGCTGATCATCTGCCTGAAGAAAAGAGAGGACCCTTTCCTGAGGCTTAGCTAAATAAGTCAGGCAAACCTTATGCCGGTGCCATAGCAGATCAAGCCGCTGCTACTAGAGCTAGAGAAGCAGCTCAAACTGCCACTTTGAATAGGCTAGGAGTTAGCCTGGATGGAACTGAGGCTCCGGTTGAGAGGGAGTCTGCGGTTGAGGGGGAGCCTGCAATCCCTGCGGCTCAACCCAGGGAAACCGCGGCTCCAAGAAAGAAGAAAGCCAAAGTATCTGAAACTTCCAAACCCTCATCCATTCTTCCTCCAAAACCGACCTTACCAAAATCCTTCCTCATTCTATCCAACCCCTCTTCTGAACCGCTTCCACCTTACTCTAAACCAATTCCCTTCACAAAACCAACTCCTCCTATCCCTTCTAAACCTCAGATAAAACCCTTATCCCCAATCAAGCCTAATGCTGAAAAATCAATGAACTTTGCACAAGATGTAAACCTGTTGAGAAAACTGAAAGCCTCCACCTCTGAACCCAAACCTATCTCACCTCCAAAATCCCCTCTCAAACTGCCAACTGTTCAGTTCACTGAAGAACAGTTGCAGCTAATCTTTTCTGCCCTTCCCAACCTTAAACCCTCCACTCAAACCGAGCCTGAGCAGACCGAAGTGTCTGAGGCTGCAGTTCAAATTGAACAAGCCGAGGTATCTACAAGTGCGGTTCAGCCTGAGCAAACTGATGAGTTTGAGACTGCAGTATTGCCTGAGCAGACTGATGTGTCTGAGGCAGTTCAAGATGAACCTGAGCAAGATGATGAAAATCTTGAGGTTCAACCACTGAAGAAGAAGAGAAGGTTAGTGAAGAAATATGACTTTGTGGAGCACTGGCAATCAAGGCCACCTGGTGCAATGGACTTCACTGAAGCTTCTGACAAGAAGGATTATTCACCCGCTGAAGGCCCATTTGCAAAGGAGTTGAGAGAAAGGGCTGAAATGAGAAAGGCTGGGATAGACCCCATGCTGGTTGAAACCGCTACTCCTTCGTTGAAACGAAAGCTGGAGTTTGATTCACCAGAGCACACTCCTTCACCTTCTGAATCCTCTACACTGCCTTTTGCTTCAGCAGTTCAACCGTCGGCTCAACCGCAACTGATCAACATCTCTGCCCCTTCGGTTCTGCCTGAATTCAATGATGCAGTTAGGTCTCCCAAACCGCGTGGTTTGAAAAAGAAGTGTGCACAGGACATAGCGGGTTACCTGAAGAAGTTTAGAGCTACTACTTCCAAAGCCAACCGCCATGGAGCCATCATCAGAGCCGCCAACAAGCATGAAGAGCAACGACTCAAGTGTGGTCGTCCAAATCCTTTTGCAATATTTCCAGCCGATGAGTCTCAAGCTGCTTCAGATCAACTGATTGCTTCAACTCTTGATCAAATTATTGAAGATCTGGCAGTTGAGTTCATCTTCTCTCTCTGCTCTCAATTTTTCTTTAGAATAAACTGCATTGTCTTTCCTTATCTATATAGATGGCAGTTCTCTCCTTATTCTTCCTTTCCTCTTTCTAAAACCCAAATTCTTTCCATTTCCCCTTCTCTTCCCTACACTTCATTTTCTATCATTCCTTTCCCTTCCTCCCTTTTTGAAACTGATCCTGTGAAGATTCAGTTTGTGCTGGATTCTTTCCTTACCCAATCTGCATTTCTTTCCTCTATGCCCTTCCTTGTTGATGCCATTAAGAGGGAGAATGCTGTTGACCCTAGGATTGGGAGAATGAAATTCAAAATTGAAACCCTTCTGGAGAATCAGCTCAAGTTAGAACAAACGGTTGAAACTTTGAATGAGCTGACTTCTCTCAGACTTGAAGCGGCCCAAGAAATGAATGAAGCTCTGGAGAAGAAGTTAGACCAACTAGCTGATCTAACGGTTTCATCAACTGACTACTTAGTTCAGTATGCCAACGACCTGAAAAAGCTTTCTGAGAAAATCTTAGAGAAGGTAAATGAACCGACCCATCTACGTCTCAAGTCAGCCGAATATGTGTTTGAAACCGCCAGCATAGTTGAGCCTTCTGATGCTCAAACCGTTGTCCAAGCCGCCGCTAGGGTTCCTGATAGAACTGATTAGAATTCTTTCTATCTTTTGTAATCAGTTTTTGACTTTCATTATTTTCCTTGTAATTTGTAATATCTAAAACCTTTGAAGGATTATAATGAAAATGAATGCATTGCATCCAATATTCCAAAACTTTGTTTATTCAAACTACTTGTTTGTGGAACAATGCATTTCTAAAAACTCATGCACTATTCATCATGAAAAATTTTCTAAGTGTATGTGTTTTAAACATTCAGTTTAAACATGCATATCTGATTCTCATAATAACATCTCTTTATATGCATCTGAATGAATATCTTATCTATCTGTGTCTCATTTCTTTTGTCTTTGATAGATTAGAAATCTATGGTATAGCATTGTGTGTGCATTTGACTTGGGACATGCAGTTTCAATACATACTCATTTGAGCATGTTCTTACCAAGTACAATATTTGCTCTATCATAGTGTGGTAATGGCATCAATCAAATAGGAGGAGATTGTTAGGATTCATTGTTAGTACACCCACCTAATTTGATTGACCCATTCCACGTGTCTTTTTATGGACTTTAGGTTTACTTGTAATGAAGTTTTACTTCAATTTGTAGACAAGTCCATTTCTAGATTTTTAGTAGTTAGGCTAAGTTATGATCGGTTTACTCTTAGCGGTTTAGAGTCCCTCAAGCCGCCGTCTTCAAACCGCCAGCATGGTGACTTAAGTCCTTCATCAAACCGCAGTTTGTGTCTTTGATGAAACCGCATTTCAAGTTCATTCATGAAACCGCACATGCATCTGGTGGAACCGCCGACCAAGATATTGAAGAATTTATTGCTGTCATTTACTCCTTGAAGACTTTTCAACCATAAAAATGAATGACTGGTGACTTGTCCTTAAACTTCAAGTCATGGTTCAGTTATTCTGGGAATGTCGGTTTATCTAGCTTTTTGAAAAGTTACCGTTGTACTTTTCAACAACTAAAAGGACAATGTCAGGTAGTGATCCAACAACTTCCTGCCACAAAGCAAAAGCAAAGGACGACAGTGACAGGTCAACCAATGGGATTGTGACAGCGCATTAAACCGCCATACAATGACTCACCTCATTGTCCAACGGTCACTAATGCCTTCACTATAAATAGCCTTCATTGTTCAACATTGAAGGTTGCTGAGCTTCAAAGAGAATATCCCAAGTATTCAAGTTTCTTTGAAGATTGAAAACCCAGATACTCATATCTTCATCATCTCCTTAGCAAACCCAGAGTTCTTCATTAAAGCTTCAAGCCTTCAAATCATCACAACTCAGCCTTGCACAGAAAGTAATCATTTGCTCACCATCACTTAGATATTTTGAGCTCTTGATTTCTTTCTACACTACACACCCGGAGTATATTTTATTATAGATTATATACCTCGAAAACACAGGTTGTTATAATAGCATTGTTAGGATAGATTGTTTATTTAGAGTTTGGATTCATTTGTAATCTTGTAAAAACTCCTCTAAATCAATACAAGTCTAGTAGCTATTAGAAAATCCTAGGCTAACCACCTAGGTAGAGGACGTAGTTCTTTCAAGAACGAACCTCTTCAAATTGTGTGTCCTTGATCTTTATTTTCTGTCTTGTCATTTACATTTATGTTTATGAGCTTTATTTACTTTCATGTGAAATGACTTGATAAATGATTTGCATACTTTTGTGATACTTCAGTTGTGCCCTGTCAGTTGCATCATTCCTTTTCAACCACTTAAACCGCCCAACCCTTTATAATTCAGTTTGGACAAAACCGCAAAACTCCGCTGTGCATTTTATCTGAGCGGTTCTAGTGCTTTAAACCGCAATAGACCAAACTGATAAGTACTTGGTTGATTTTCAAGGGTATTCCGAAAAATATTTTAAACCGCTATTCACCCCCCTCTAGCGGTTCTATACCCTTGTTGCCCTTTGGGACCAACAATATAGATTTCAAAGAGCTTTTGATTCTTACACACACACTCACACCGATTGATCAATCACATAGATTGAATCATTAGGGATACACTGGTCTAATTCTAGGATTGTTTTTGTTGTTCAAATATATGTATAGGACTTAGAATTGCTTAATCCCAATCATATTAGACACGTAGGGTACCCAATTTTCATTAGAACCTTCCTGGTATCTCTAGGGCCCCTTGTGCTAAGTACATGTGGAACTCAACTCTTTAATCCAAGGCAAACCAGCTTGAGGGCATCAGAAAACAAATCGGCAGATAACAAACCAAGTTGCCAATAAGGAAGATATCCAATATACATCAGGCTCCATCGGTAACTCTACAATCAGCAAGGAAAAACTGAAGCTTACTGGTAGTCAACACAAGATATTCTTAATATGAATATCTCCAGGTTACATCGTTCTCTATTTTGTTTGACTTTACCGATTGCTTTTGTACAAACTTACTGTAAGTAGTTAAACTGTCACTACTATGTTTTCTGCGCCTGTCTAACACCGAGCTACTTCTAGCTCTACTCTGTCTCTTACTTTCTTTTTGCAGGTAACCGGTTGAGACAAAGGGGTCTTTACCCATCAGATTTTTGCAGGCATGCGTGTACGACATATCTTCGCCAATAATGCTGAAGATTGCGCATTTAATGCACCTCAACTAACCAGCTGGAAATTCAAATTTACAACCCCTCTCTTCAAGACTCAAGTCATTCACTTCAACTATAAATAATAGACTCAGAGAATTAAAGAAGGGTGGTGCATTGAAGAGAGTTGAATAGTTTGAAGCATTCATTGAAGCTCAAACATTCTATGTCCAGAAATCATTAGACATTTATTAGGATATACACTTGTGCACACACACTCATCAATACTGTTATTATTCCTAAACAAGATTATTTATGGAATACATTAATTGTGTTTTTCACACACACACCTGAGTGAGATAAGATCCATTTGGACTTGCCGCTCAAATACACTTGGTCAGTATTTGTATCATGATCCATTAGTGATCCCTAGAGTTTAGGTCTTTGTAAATGGCAAAGCCGTGCTTGTAATAGACTAGGGTGAACTGATAGTGAACTTAACCCAAATCCAAGTTCTGACCAAACTTGGTAGAAGACGTAGCAGTATTTACACTGTGAACCTCTCCAAATCATCGTGTCCTCTGTGTTTGCTACTTTACTGTTCAGTCTTTGCCGGTTGGAACTCTATCACCTGCAAGTCATTATTCTACTTACTGATTCATTGTTATTTCTATTGACCAATCTCTTGAAACTGCATTGAATTTTTTAGAAATCACTGTGTTAAAACCAAGTTCTCAAAACCTTTCTTACCGATTTTGTGTGAGTCAAACCTAGTCACATCTTCTCTACCGCGCTTGCTGATAATAGTTTGCTCGCTGATTAGTGACTTTGATTTTTAAAAAGTGTTTCTTTTGAAATATTTTTTAATTAGACTATTCACCCCCCTCTAGCCTATTTTCCTATCAATTGGGCCTAACATTTCTTCAGAGAAAATAGGTGTTGATTCAATACTTCATCTCTGTAATCTGTACTCAAGTGAATCAATATATACCTCATTCAAAATCCAAGACTGACCATCTTGATAAATGACGTAGATCTTTTAACAGATCGAACGTTTCCAAATCATTGTGTCATTTACTTTATGCTCTTTACATTCTGCAAATTTTACTTCAAGTATTGTTCATATTGTTCTTTATTGTTCATATTAATCTTGTTTGTCGTTTAGTGTTTTTGATCTTTCAGATACCCAAACTTATTGTGAATTGAGTTTGCATGTTCTCCTCATTGCCTAAACTAAAATCTGACTAACTTATTGCCAAAACTTCCAAGACACTAACTTTTAATCATTCAACCTACCGCAATTTTGAACCTACCGTACTCTGAACCTACCCATTTTGAACCTACCGCATTACTTTAAAATCAACTCAAGTATTTTTAACGAAAACTTATGTTGTGCATTTTACACTTGACCGCGTGGTTTATTATTGACCGCAAAATTCAAGTTGTAAGCATAAGGTTGAATTTTGAAAAAGGGTTGAAATTTTTAACTAGGCTATTCACCCCCCCTCTAGCCTCCTTTCCATACACTTGTTGTGTCTTTGGGACCAACAAGTGGTATCAGAGCTAACACCTTCATAAAACTCTTGTTTTTTAAGCATAACAGCTTGAGTGCCGATTCAATATGGCAAGTCAAAAAGCTATGATAACGGTTAACTACACTCATGTTCTAATGTTTGACGAAGACAACTTTGACGTATGGAAATACAGCATTCTAACCCATTTCTACTTTATGGACGAGCAACTTGGTGATTGTCTTACCATTGGACCATACTTTCCAATGAAAGCTAATCCAGATCCTGAAACCAATGGTGCCACACCATCAATCAAGAAACCATGAGCTGAATGGACTGATGAAGAAAAGAGATTAGTTGGAATGGATGTAAAAGTAAAAATCATATTCTTGAGTACTTTGATCTCATCGTCGACAAATCATGTAATGTGAGACCGCTAAAGATCTTTGGGATGTAATTGAAGATTACATCGAAGGAGATCAAGCTTGCAAAGAAAGCAAAACATTTGTAATTCAAAGAAGATTCAACAACTTTGCTAACATCCCCGGTGAATCACTTAGAGCCACTTATGACCGCTATTGTGAAGTCGTGAGTACTTACACCGCACTTGGAAAGAAGCTTACCAAGAAAGAGATCAATGTAAATTTTCTAGCTGCCTTTGGATCTCAATATCTTTACAAAGGAAACGCTCTTGAAGATACCAAGCTTCTAGATGATATGTCACTCAGAAGACTCTATGCCAACCTCAAAGTCTTTGACACCAAGCTTCACAACATTGAAGAAATGGAAGGAAAAGTAAAAGGCATGTCGTTGGTCGCTCAAAAAGAAGAAATGATCGAGGAAGAAGATAAAAAAATCTCCACATCAGAGTTACTTGATATAGATGATGATGACTTTGCTATGTTCATGAAAAAATTTAAAAAATTCAAAAAGTCAGCAAAACCCGGATCATCAAGCAAGGCTCCGTTGTAGAGGTCTTGGGTTCGATACTCCTGCTAGCGAGAATTGAATTAGGTGGTTTAGGATTAAAAAAAAAAAAAAAAAACTCAAACTCATCTCAATAGTATATCATAAATTTGATTTGACACCTCCACGAATCCAAGATTATATTCATTTACAGGTTTAAAATAATCTAATATTTTTTAAACCCAATTAATAATTTCTTTCATTTCTAAATTCATGCTTATCTTCAATCCTCTGTGCCACTTTGTGTACCACTTTATGTGCCACAAGTGATCTAATTGCTCAAAGTTATTGAGATTGGCATTATGGTAATAGTCTGCTTGAAAATCATCCGCCCTGCACGCCTTTTAACGGCGAGGTTCAAACGAGGAAAGGCTATGATAGATCTCAACTCCTGGTTTAGCGGATATCTTATTCCAACGTCAATATCATTACTCTATATTCTTAGAGTCGAGATCACCTGTACCACTTTTATGTGCCACTCCATATACCACTTCTAATCTAATCGTTCACATGTTTGCATAATATTACAATAATGCCACTCTTAACAATTGTGAGCCATTAGATCACTTGTGACACATGAAATGGCACACAAAGTGGTACAGAGGATTTGGACTCATATTCTTAATGTGGATAACGACACTACGAAATAGCCGCGTTTACTATTTTTTTATATTTACTAAAGTAATGATATTTCTAAAGATAAAATGATCTCCTTTAAAAAAACAAAACAAAAATAAAATAAAAAAATGATTTGTTACAATTTCTTGAAGGCATGACCGTATGAATGTGAATACATCCATAAAAAGCATGTAAATGTTTACGAAGGAAGTAGTACATAATCCTATTCCTTCAGCCCAAAAAATGTTTTCTCACTGTTTTTTTTTTTTTTTTTGAATAAAATTACTCCCTCCGTCCCAGAGTATATATCCATCATCTCATTTGCACAGAAATTAAGAAATGGTGGAAGTGATGTAAGCAGTGGCGGATCTACACCAAAATATTTGGTGTTGCCTCTTCTTTAAGGAAAAAAAATAGCGCGAAGCTAATATTCAATACGTTTACATACATAAATATAAAAAGAAAACGATAAAATATTTCACCAAAACTAGTGATAAATATATATGTTTCAAAAATATTGTAATAATAGTAAAAAGAAAATCAATATTACTACTACCTCTGTCCCTAAATGAGTGTTCAAATTTCTGAAAATCTCATCTCTTTGTACAATTTGGTGGCAAAGATTCATATATAATCTTGTAATCTACTTTCCAATCATTTAGTTTTGCACGTATAAAGAGACTGGTGAAAAAAAAATCGAAAAAAAACATTTAGGGATAAAGTTATGTTAAAAAAAGACACTCATTTAGGGAAAAAGATTTTTTGAAAATGGACACTCATTTAGGGACATAGGGAGTACTAATTAAGGCAATAAAAATAAGAGAAAAATCTTGTTAGTAATCAAGCTCATAATATTGAGAGACAAAAATTCAAATTAGGCTAATTAAGTATTACTAAATGGGAAAAGCCACGTTTAAAAGAATGAGAGGAAAGCTAGGAGTGTAGAGAAAAGAAAAAAAATATCCACTAAAGGGGTTTGAACCCAGACACACTTGAAATCTTAGACAACCAACTTAAGCACTATTCTACACAAGTTGTCTTGTTCAAATCTGAGGCTCTTTATATAAAAACAAAGTTATTTTGATTTTTTTTTTTTTTACCATTGCCCGGGCATTGGTAGGCACAACAGTAAATCCGCCCCTGGATGTAAGTGTTGTAAATATAAAAGTAAAGTAGGAGAGAGAATGAGTGGGAGAGAATAGTAAGTTTATTGGTGTTGTGTATATAAAAGTAAGTAGAAGAGAGAATGAGAGAGAAATAGTAAAGTTTCTTTGTCATTTTAGTAAGTGGACTTATACTCTGGGACAGTCTAAAAAAGAAAAGTGGACATGTACTCAGAGAAATAGAGAGTACATTTTTTAATTTCATTTTTCAAAATCAATTCAAAATAAACTATCTTTTATTTACTTATCTGTTGGTGTTCCAATAGCCACTTGATCTAGAAAATAAATCATAAAATTAAGATAGTTGAACAATCTATGCATCTAGACGCTCTTAGTCATTTACACGCGGATTTGTCACCAAGTGGATCTAGTAGGTGAATATGTTAGTATTCTCTATTTGCTTTCTTGTGTTTGTTTTACTCAAAGTACAATTATTGGATATTGACATATTGTTGCCATATTTAGTATTTTCATTGGATGATTATTACTGAATGTTATCTTCTAGCTGTAGACGCACCTTTCTATACGTACTTAATATGACAATGCTATAATATGATTAAGATCATGTGTGAATGCAATTCGTGCTATATATGAATTGTTTCTTACGAATTAGCTGTAACATTTAGGTTCGTAATCCTTCTCTTTGTTCGGAAAAAATTGTCGCATTTGATTTTGTTGGAAATATGCATCTGAATCAATGGCGATTAGTTAAAGAAATGTCCGCAAGAAAAAGATAAGAAAATCAGAAACGTCGAGACAACACTTTGTAATTACCTCAATCCGGGCTCTACCCCTCTATAAGGCAAGTTAGAGGTAATCTTAGTACTATTTAGGGGTAAACCCGATAGGCTAGAACCGCATAGGAATAAATAGAAAGCTTTAGGACTAATCAGAAATTAAAAAAAAAAAGAAAGTTCTAGATCTTGCCAGGACCAGCCGTACGGATGGTTTGGCGCCGTGGAAGCACCCCCCGTACGGATGGTTTGGGTCCACCAAGTCCCTATAAATTAAGGCCCTTGCGGATCATTTCAGAGGGGGGGGGGAGAAAATAGTTTTGAGTGAAGTTACTCTGCAGGAACACAGTCTTAAACACTTGAGTGAAAAAGAGAGGAAGATTGACTTAACCAAAAATAGGTAAATCCACCTTCTCCCCATCCCCTCTTGATCATTCATCCCTTTTTATTTATCTTGCTCATCATATTATTCATTCGTATTTACAAGTCTTTATATTTATTGTCCTTTATATTACAAGCCTTTATTCATTCATGTAATGTTTATATAACTTGGATCCAAATACCCATATGATCCTAAAAGCTTCATCTTGCACTTCAATATTGCATTAAAATGATGAACTAAATGGAGATGAGATTTGTTACATTTAAAGTCTTAATCTTTAATGTCTATTTCCATTTAAAGTCATTATTTCAAGTATTTTTCTTGTTTATCATTATTTGGATGAATAAAGTTTGTATCTTTATGGTTATTCTTGTTGTTCTTGGCCATGATGATCATGTTGGATGACAAAGCCTTGATCTTTGTTCATCAAACTTTGATTTAGCCTCGTTCCATCACACTTGGATGATAAAGTTTCAATCTTTAATCATCCAAGTGTTGATCATGTCGTCCCAAAGGCTCAATCTTGAATAAAAGGCTCATTTGGATGGCAAAGTTCCAATCTTTACTCATCCAAATGTTTGCCTTGGCTCAAAAGCCATATCCATCACCTTTTCTTTTTTTCTCCAATGATTGCCTTGATCACACCAAAAATCCTTGTTTTTGGTGTATAAATGGATGATCAAAGGCATATGAATGATTGTAGGTAATGTTTATGTACATAACCATGAACAGAAAATAAAACAGTTCAGTCCAGTTTCAGCAGAATGTTCTGTTTCTGCATGAAACTGGACAATTTTGATCAAACTGTAAAATCCCCTGGATGGCCCTAACCATCCGTACGGATGGTTTAGCCAGAGAGGAATTATTTGTGTTTCAGCCAGTTTCTGTTAAATTTGTTGCAGTTTAGCCTTTTCTGTTAACTGGTCTATGCTTTCTGTTAAGTCACAGCCCATTCTTCTAAAATACACACACACATTTTGCACGTTTTTTGTCAATGAAGTTTGGGAGACTCGATTTATTCGAGGCGAATTGGGTGAACTATGAAATGTTCTTCCCAAGGCGTAACTTGACCTCCGAACTCGCAATCTCAAACATTTTTTCATTAAATTGGGTTTTAAAATTAATTTAATGTGGCGACTCCGTTAAGTTTAGGATGTTTTGTGTTTGATTTCCATGAGACTTATGTCGCGATCCCACAGGTATCTTACGGTGGCGAATCCGCTGGGGATGGGTGTTTCTAAACTTCTTTTTAGAAGATTTGGGGGTGTCAGACTCCCGTCCCCATTTGTTGACTTTATGTGCATTTTTGGGTGTTTTATGCTTCTGTTTTGTATTCTGGAAGTGAGACTATTTTGGAAACACCATAAACTGGGGCTAGATGGATCATAAACTGGAAAATTGCAAAAACCAATAACCCTCCTCAACCATCCGTACGGCTGGTTTGGCCGGGCCCACAGAATGTTTCAAAATTAACATTTCTTACAGGGCAGAAACATTCAGATGTTCCCCTGCATCATATGTCCAGGTTCTGAGATTACAACCTCTTATATGTGCACATAAGCCTTGATTTTCCATGTAAAAACTTGCTTTTCAAAGCCTCGGTCATGCACAAATTTTGCCATAAAATGTTGGTTTTCAAAACATTGTTGTGCATAATTCTTTCATATAAAAAGTTTTGATTTCTAAAGCCTTGTTGATACACAATCTTTGTTGTATGAAATTGGTTTTCAAGAACCTTGTTCTTCTTGTAAATGTTTGGGTTTCAAAACCTTTAATTGTGCACAATTTTCATGTACAAAATTTGATCTTTTCAAAAAATTTACTTGTTCAATGACTTGTACAAATGACTTGTTTATTACTTGTCCATATCTTGCGCATTACTTGTTCATATTCTTGCTCATGATATTAAGACAAATTAAAAACTCCTATTTTGACTCAAAAGGGAACATAGTAAGACCTCACAATACTGTAAGATACCAGCCGGAAAAAACTTGTGGAAAAGTTCCCTCGAGAATCAAACACGGCACTTTATGTTCAAGAAATAGAGTCGCCACGCTAAATTAATTTTAAACCCAATTTTAACGAAAAAGTTAGAGAACGTGAGTTCGGAGATTAGGTTACGTCTTGGGAAGAACTTTTGACGGTTCACCCAATCCGCCTCGAAAAACCGAGTATCCCTAAGTTTGTTGACCGAAAACGTGCAAGTGTATGTGTGTGTATTTTTAAAAGGGAAGAAATTGACTTTTAACAGAAAGCAGTTAAAAAGTTAACAGAAAGGGGTTTATTTGCAAAGGTTTTAACATAATGGGGTTAAAGCTAAAAAAGGTAATTCCCCGAACAAAGCATCCATACGGTTGGTGATGGTTGTCCTGGGAATTTTACAGATTTATCAGAAACAGTCCAGTTTCAGGCAGAAACAGAGAATTCTGTAGAAATTGGACAGGGTGTGACTTTTCAAGATTATTTACATTGTACATAAACATGCACAACAACATCCCTATGCTTTTGATCATTATATTAGACACCAAAACACATGATTTGGGTATGATCAAAGCAATAATTGGGGAAATAAGGACAAAAGTTGATGAACATGGCTTTGAGCCAAAACAACCATTTGGATGGTTAAAGATGGGGACTTTAACATCCAAATGGATGATTCATCTAAAAAAACACTTTGGGAAAACTAAAATCAACCTTTGGATGGATAAATATTGAGTCTTTACCACCCAAAGGGATATTATTAAGGTTAAATCAAAGTTTGGATGGTAAAGATTGAGACTTTACCACCCAACTTGATCATCATAACATAAATGGACAAACATAACATAAATATACAAGGGCTCTCTCCATATGTGCAATGGATCACCAAGCCAAAAGTAAAGACATTAAAGTAAATGACATTAATATAAATGACATGAAAGTAAATGACATAAGTGTAAATGACATAAAGTAAGTGGCATTATCATAACAAGTAATGATCATCCTTTGGTTTGTAATCCTTAATCACACATAGAGCATGTTGGGCACCATGGAATCATTTTATGACTTGGTTCAAATTTATAAGATTTGCATGAAATGTAAAGACATTAGAGTAAGATGATCAACAAGACAAGTAAACAAAGATGTAACAAGGTAAATAAAAAAGGTAAAGAGGAGATGGGGAGAAAGAGGCCTCACTAATGTTTGATTCTAGCCTATCCTCCTCTCTTTCACTCAATGTTTATGTTTCTACTCTCAATCCAGCAGATTTTATGTGTACATGTTAGTACCCAACCTGAAAATGAGTTATTAGGCATTCTAGAACTCACAGGGACCTCACAGGTATTTACGAGCTGCGCAGAACTTATCCACAATTTCCCCAAAAGACCAGATAAGAAGATATTCTCGAATGATCGGATGAGGGATCGGAGATAGACGTTATCTAGAAGTTCTCAGAGTCCAGATTGATCAAAACCTCAGGAATCGATCCAATCCGCTGGGATCGTCCGGGCGGCCACTCTTCCGGCCGGGCGGCCACTTCCTACATGTCAACTTTTCCTATAAATAGGTAACCTCAGTTCATAATTTCGACACAATTCTCTCCCCCGAGTTCTACAGTCTAAACTGCAGACATAACTCTCTCTCTAAGCCTTTCTAGCAATCCCGAAGGTCCGGCGAATCCGCGCAAGAGATTCGACTTCGTTCTTGTCAAGATTGATGAGAATTCTACATGTTTTCTTAGTTTAGATCTGATTTATGCTAGTTTCATCATTTTTATACATCTATATTCATGTAATTCATAACGTGTTCTTCATGTTCTTACTAGAATTCATAATATGCTCTATATATAGGGTAGCGATCTTCGTTCTTATGTGTTATTTCATACATGTTTCATGATGTTCTTATTACTATATTAGATTGAACATGATAGATCTAATGTTTTAATCTCTACTTATAATGCATAGCCGATGATGATCAACGAGATCTAGGAACTACTTCTAAACCCTAAACTTTAGGTAATTACTCCCATGATCAATAATTCTCCAATGATGAATATGACGACTACACATTGATCTTATCAATGGTATAATCATTATTCTAGGATGTGATCATTTTGTATGATTCTTTCTCCTCCCCCTTCATTATGCATGATCCCGCTTCTTCTCTCTATTCCGATTATGTGCAAACTACGTCGACCTGAGCTTCTCATCACGAGAGGAACGTAGGAAATCTTCGGATCCGGTCTCAATCACTAACACACTACTAACACATTCATCATAATAGAAAGTCCGATATATCGGGTGATAGGAGTGATAACTTGATATTCTTCTCTTGTCGTAACTTGACCCCGAACCCTCTCTGTTAAGCGTTTTCTCAATGTTTTAGCTCGATAAAAACAACGTGGTGACTCTTAATAGGTTAAATGCCAACTTGAATATCATAATCCCATAGAAAATATAAAATAAAGATAAATAAAAGAAATACTTCCCGTGCGTCGCCCGCATTTTCGGAAAGGGGTATTCACAGTGGCGACTCTGCTGGGGACTAGCTTTAAACATCTTCAAACATAGAGGGTCAAACTTTCATCAATATCATGATTGTACTTACTTGTTCTTTCCCCCTGTACTTTATCTCCTGTACATATCTGCTTCCCTTGTACTTTAGTGCGTTAACATCTTAACTGCTATTCTAACTGTTTTGCATTGCATACATGTAAATACAAAAAAACCCTCTGTTTTTTCCCTAAAAAATAACTAGTTGTTGTCCGCACACTACCACTAGGTCCGTGTCACACTGCACACCCTACTGGATACTCCGCTGAGTGCACAGATTTTGGTGATCCTGTCGCCTCTATCTTCGTGGCACCCGGGCTATCTAACTCACTGTTTTCACTTGTGAAACAATCGAGGTTAATCCCTTGTTCATTTCTGAAACCATGCACTCACAGAGTCTAGGACACTCCAAAATTGACCGGTTGGTTTGACTAGCTTTTCTTTATAGACAATTAACGTTTCGCTCATACCGTCATCCGTTAAGTCTTTAATGAGTCGAGATCCTTCGAGAGAAAAGCACAAAAAAATGAAATTCCCTACAAGGGTGTGCATATAGTAAGACGAGTGATACTTTGTACAAGGATCTCAACTCGTTAAAAACTTAACGGAAGTAACATAAACGTTACGTTAAATGCCTTTAAATAAGGGTTAGTCGCTAGGATCTGTTAGGTCGGTGGAAGTCGCTTGCCCTATAGGAACCTCGCCCAAATTGTCTGTTTGGGAGGTGCAATACAGGTGAAAAACGAGGGGTCTATAGACGTAGTGATGACCTCCACTGACCCAGTTTTTTTTAGATAGTAACCCAAAAAGGGGTATCCCTTCCAACCATTAGGACTGATAATACATTGTTTTGTAAATAACAAAATACATTGCATGAGCCTTGTCCTGTCCTAAACCTTTCGTCCGCTACCTCTATAGAGAAGCAAGTTTGGGTCCGTTCCGGTGGTCGTCTTCAATGGTCAAGCCCTTCACAAGCTCAGTCTTCAGTCTCTGCATCAACAATGTCTCCATCATCAGAGCCTACTACTCCTAATGTCTCCACTCCGCCAGTCTCCGCTTCTGCCGATCCAGAAATCGCCGCCAGTATCAAGCCCTCGGACATTCCGCCAACTCTCCATGCTTTCTTCACCAACCTCATGCTACAGATCTCCAAGCTTGAGGATAGAAGAAAGTCTCTAGAAAGGGTCAACCAAGAGCTCAAAGATCATCTTCACACTGAGATGAAGAAGAAAGGTGTGGAAACTATCTTCCACAATGAAGAAGTGCTCTTCGTCCAAGACGAAACAGTGCCTGTCACCCATCCTTCCAACGATGATGCTATCCCTCTCAAGGTGCCCAACTATCAAAGGGTCCTTCCTCCTAATTTCGGTACTAAAGCAACCTCCAGCAAGAGTCCATATGAGCCGTCACCAGAATTAATGGGTAGTTACTTGTCCTCTACCAAGTTGCCACCGCCTTCACTATCGTTAAGTATCGGTGCCGCCGTACCCACGGTCTCCACTGATCCTACCGCTACTCAATCCTACGGTAGCGCAGACTTCTCCAATCACCCTCTAGTAGTTGCCATGCAAGAACAGATCCATAAGCTATCCGACACGGTCTCCAAGCAATCCGCTCCGATAGTCAAAACCATTGACCCAAGAAATGTGGGTGCTCTACCTAGAGACTTCAAGATGCCGAAGGTCTCTACATTCCATGGTATTACTTATCCCAAGACTCACCTCGACAGTTATGTGCTAGCCATGAGAGCCCGTGACTGCACCAATGAGAAAATGGCCCGAGTCTTCCACACCACTTTGGACGGAATCACTCTCCGTTGGTTCTTGAGTTTGGATCCTTCCAAACGAGAGACATGGGAACAAATCACCACTACTTTCTGCGAGAAGTATCAGCCAAACCTAGATTGGCACGTCAACCGTACAGATTTAGAGAACACCATGCAGAGGCCCGGCGAACCTATCTATGACTTCTACAAGAGATGGATTCACAAGCTAGCGGAAGTACAATACCCTCCTAACGCAATGGAACAAAACCAAATATTCTTCAAATGCTTGTTGCTCGAGCTTAGGGTGGCGATTGGTAATGGTTACTTTCCCGATCTGCGAGAAATGGTCGATGCTGGGGTCAGACATAAAGACGGCATTACTGGTGTTGTTAAATAAACTGCCAAAAGTGGAAATACCTCATTCCGCTACAAAGCTCCGACAAATGCCGCTCCTAAAGCTGAAGAGGTGGCCGGTTAAGTGAGTATGGTCCAAGACAACTCCACATTCTATGTCCAAGCAGTTACTAGTACCTTCCCCCGAAAAGAAGACCATTTCGATGACTTCAGCATGCCTACTAGCAAAGTCTTTGAGGTATTGATGAAGAAGGGCTTGATCAAGCCACTCGAGAACTTTGAACCATTGAACAGAAAGGTTAATCTTGATGCTACCAAGTTCTGCAAGTATCACAAGTACATAGGCCACATCACCGACGACTGCATCCATCTCAAGAGAGTCATCCAAAAGATCATAGCCGATGGAAAGATTGAGAAGCCTAAAGGTCCGAACACCATAGCAAACCCACTCCCTAATAATGGTGGCGTCAACATGGTCGAGCTCATCGGAGGTGACATTGGTATTCTAGAAATGGTAGATGCCTTTGCCAAACTGGGGCTAGACATGAATGCTCTATTCGGAGGACTAGTCAAGATTAGGGCAATAACTCCCTTGGAACGTAGATTCCAATGGCCCAAGCATGGATGTGACATGTCCAAGTTTTGCTACTACCATAGAGTGTCCGGGCACACCAACAATTAGTGCTTCGCCATCAAGCAAGTCGTACAGAAGCTTATCAAGGACAGCGTCATTGCGGACCCAAGGAATATCATCGCCATGGATGTTAATATGGTAGATATTGATCAAATAACCATGCTAGAACTCAAGGACTGCATCGATCAATTGAAGATCTCAATGAAGAAGTTTCTCCGTGACCTTGTGAACAGAGGGCTCCTCAGATAACTCAAGGGTTATTCTACGCACATGGGAAGCAATGTATAGAAATACTGCCACTATCATCAAGCCACTGGACATAGAACAAGAGAGTGCTTTGCCCTGAAGAAGGACATCTTGAAGCTCATTCATGATGGTTCTCTTGAAGACCCTAGGCTCTCTTTAGATGAAAATAGTATAGCAACAAACATTGGTGATCTAGCCGAACCTATTGTGGTAGACTCCGAGTTTTATAGTGATGATGAAATAGGCTGTACTTCAAAGTTTATTAATGATAGTAATTCTTCTTGTTATATGCTGTCATTAGATGAACTATCTTTAGAAGCTTCTCTTCTAAGAGATTGCGACTCCGGTCCACTTAAATCTCCACCACTGTCTATAGCCGAAATCTTCGCAGAATCCGCCAAAATGCCACAGTCTCCATACGACATGCGAGCCGAAATCAACCTACTTACAAGGTCCGGACAGATCTATCAGTTAGACCCCAAGGGTACAAAAAAGGTCTTCAATAAGGAGTCAGAGCCCCTAGACCCCGAGAAAGAAGATCCCATCCTCACGCAGCTTAAACAAACCCAAGCTCACATCTCCTTGTGGTGTTTACTCACCTCATCTCTAGCTCACAGTCAAATGCTCGAGAAGAACTTGGCTGCTACTATGGTTCCATCAGACACAACTCCTGAGAATGTCACACAAATGATCAGCAACATTCACTTCGGGAATATCATCACCTTTTCAGAGCTCGATGAACCTCCATTTGGCATTGATCATAATGAACCTCTGCACATCACAGTTGAAATCAGTGGGAAAAAAATCCCTCGAGCCTTTGTGGACAATGGATACGCCATCAATGTACTACCATCACGAATGATGGATGTGGTGGGTATAGATGCAACCACTCTAAAACCCTCCAAGAAGACAATCAAGGCTTATGACTCCATATGCAGATCAGTGTTGGGAATTGTTACCCTACCCATCTCTGTGGGAACTCAAACTCTGTCCACGGATTTCCAAGTGATTGACATACCATCCTCCTTACCATCCTGCTAGGACGCCCTTGGCTTCACAAATCTAATGCCGTTCCATCCTCCTTGCATTAGTGTGTTAAATTCCAGTCAGGGAATGAGGTGACAGTTATCTACAGTGACCTAGTAACAGCACAAGGCACCGACACGAAAGGAGTGCCCGTATTACAGATTCAGCACGAGGAAGACCGCAGACTCTTCAGTAGGTTCGAAATAGTAGCACAAGCTCAGATATGTGATAACGATCTCACCAGAACTTCTGACAAAGTGCAACCCGTCTACAAGATACTTCGAAACATGGGCTTCATACCGGGGCCGGGGCTAGGTAAGAACTTGTTGTTCAAATAGATACCTAGGTCCTAGAATTACTTAATCCCAATCATGTCTATACTTAGGGTCCCCCAATTTCATTAGAACCTTTTTAAGGTGCCCTTAGGATCCTTTGTGACCAGCACAGGTGTATTTCAACTCTTCACTCAAGACAAACCAGCAAGAGGAAGCAAATCAGCAGACAAGTAAACAAGTTGCCGATCAACTCTATTCTTAACATGCGACAAGTTGCCGATCAAATTACTACAGAAGTTGCCGATCAACTTATTAAAGAAGTTGCCGATCAACTCCATTCACAACATGCCGATATGATAGACAGTCTTCACTATCAGTCAGGTGACATCATTTCATTAAAGTCAACCTTGCTGATTGTCTCTATACTGTTTTATCATAAAGTAGTTTACCTGCTCTGTAATGATTTCTACGCCGTCTGACACATAGCTACTTTTAGCTATACTCTGTCTCTACTTGCTTTTGCAGGTAACCGGTTGAGACAAAGGGGTCTTTACCCATCAGACTTTTAAGGCACGCGTATCCTCGCCATTAATGCCAAGGATACTGCATTAAATGCTCCTCACCTACCCAGCTGGAAATTCAAATGTTATCCTTCTTCAACAAGCTAAGACATTAACTCCTCCTATATATTGAGGACTCGGTGCATTGAAGAAGGGTGGTGATTTTAGTGCATTGAAGAGAGTTGGTTGTTTGCAGCATTCATTAAAGCTCAAACATTCCTTGTCCAGATAATCATTAGATCATTTAATAGGACATACACTTGTGCACAAACTCTACAACACTGTTAGTATTCCCGAACTAGATTATTTTAAGGAATACGTTGTCTGAGTTTTCACACACCCACCTGAGTGAGATAAGTTCTTTTGAACTTGCCGCTCAAATACACTTGGTCAGATATTTGCTTTACGATTCATTAAACTATCTCTAGAATTTAGTCTTTGTATCCGGCAAAGCCGCTCTTGTAATAGACTAGGGATATTTAATAGTGCTCTTAACCCAAATCCAAGTTCTGACCAAACTTGGTAGAGGACGTAGCAGTATTTACACTGTGAACCTCTCCAAATCTCTGTGTCCTCTGTTACTTACTGTCCTTGCCGGTTGGAACTCTATCACCGGCAAATCATTCTGTTCTTGCTGACTCATCATCATTTCCATTGACCAATCTCTTGAAACTGCATTGAACTTTTAGAAACTACTTTGTGTTTAAACCAAGCTCTCAAAACCTTTTTATAAACTGATTTTGTGTGAGTTAAAACAAGTCATATCTTCTCCGCTGCGCTTACTGAAAATAGTTTGCAATCTGATAAGTGACTTTGCATTTATAAAAGTGTTTCTTTGAAAAAGTTTTAATTAGGCTATTCACCCCCCCCCTCTAGCCTATTTTCCTACCAATTGGGCCTAACAATTGGTATCAGAGCTTGGAATTTTGAAAGAAATTTCCAAGCTTTGCAGCTTGTTTGCCGATACCATGGCAGGAAAAATCATGCAGTCATTCAACATCACCACCATTCCGTTGTTGAATGTCAACGAGTTTGGTGTCTTTAAATCTCGTATGATAAAGTATATGAACTCAATTGATGACCGGTTGATGAAGGTCATAGAAGGTGGTCCAATCATTCCGTTAAAAGTTTCAACTACCTACAGACCTATTCCCTCCACTCCGCTGACACAACATGCTGATCGAGAAACTGAACAGGAAACCCATGTTCAGATTGATGAAACTTTGATTGAGAAACCCAGAGAGGAATGGACCGACGACGACAAACTTTCTGCTGCCCTAGATGGAAAAGCATGCCACATTATCTCTTGTGGTTTGGATGACAAGCAATACAAACTTATTGACTTGTGCTCCACGGCTCAAGAATGCTGGAACAAGCTCCTGGCATACTTTGAAGGTGACGAGCAGGTGAAGGACAACAGACTCTACGATTGCATTGCTGAGTTTGAATCCTTCAAGAAACAAGATGGTGAATCACTAAGGAGTGCCTACGACAGATTTTGCGAGGTAAGTAATTTATGTGCTTCATTAGGTAAAGTTTATACTATGAAAGATCTTAATATTCGTTTTCTAAGTTCTTTGGGAAATGAGTATCATACTAAGGTCACCGCTGTTAGAGAAGTGAGAGACTTAAACAAGACTTCTATTCAGAATCTTGTGTCTAGTCTATTTCTGTATGAGAGAGAACTGCAAAAACTTAACGTTCTCGACAAAAATTTCAAAAACTTGTCTCTATCAGCTCAGTCACAGATATCCTTTCCTTCAAACAAATTCCCTCCTATAGATCCACCTCAAACATCCTGCAGTTCCAATACCCATGAAATAACCTCTGAAAAACCTATGGAAGAAGACGAATTTGCCGCCTTCGCTAGGAACTACAAAAGGTTTAAAGACTTCAAAAGGATGCAGAAAGGAAACTACCAGCAACCAAAATCCTTCACACCACCATTTCAGAAACCAGCAAGCTACAATAAACCCTCTATCAGTGCTACCGATGGAAAGAACAACAAAGGTGATCTGGTCTGCTTCAACTGCAGAAAACCTGGTCACTTTGCTTCTAAATGTCCTCAACCAAAATATGAATACATGAGGAAGTCATTCAACCAGAGACATCCTAAGTCTAGAAGCTTTGTTGCCGATGAAAGCACAGAAAAGGCCTTGCCGGTTTGGTGTGAAACTGATTCCGATGAAGATGCCGATGAAGATGAAGATGCCGATGTAAGTTTTGTCGCCCTAGATTTGGAAGATGCCGATGTATCATCATTGCCGACTCCAGTCTACCGAGATCCATCTCCACCAAGAACTCCAGTCAAAGAAGAATCTGCTGGAAGACCTCAACCACACTTCAAAGAAATAAGTGTCAATGCTGGAAACCCATATGGATACAAAGTACACCAAGTGGGAACCTCACTCTATGGCCAGTGTAACTCTTCTCAATTTATCACCAACAAATCAAAATCCTTACCGATGACCAGAAAACTATTATTCAATGAACAATCTAGCATTGCCAAAAACATATCAAAACCCATCTCTTCCCTACCTGACTTCTCTCCTGAACCCATTGCCTCTGCTCCTAAAATTTTAGCTGATCCTTGTCCTGAAATATCCAAAGCTGAAATGATAGAGACAATGGATGAACTTTTTATCGATCATGAGAAGCTGAGTAGCGTTCATAAAGTGATGGCTGCTGATTTCAAAAGAATTTCTAACGAGAATAGCTCGCTTATGTCTGAACTTTCAGTTCTCAAAAGACACGAGCTTGAGTCTATTTCTTTAAAGAAAGAAAACCTGGATCTCAAATGCCAAGTAGCAGTATTGATAGCTCAGATCGAAGATCTTGTGAAAAGAAACAATCATCTCTCAAGGATTGTTGATTCTTACACAAAATCTAGAGTTGTTGTTGAAACAATCCTACAGACCCAAATGTCATATAAGGACCAATCTGGGTTAGGATTTGATTCCAGCAACAGTAGCTCTACTGAAACTTGTGCTACCGAGAAAAAGGATGAGAAAGTTGAATGTAATCCTGTTAACTCAGTGCATAAGGATGCTAAGCCAATATACAGTGCTGTGGCAATGAAGTATCCTAAGAACCAGAACAAAAGGAATGATAAGCACAAACAAAGATATGTTAAGGTTGCTGATATTGAGTCTGCCGATAACGGTATTCTTGGTGAGTACATCAGCAGAGCAAGTGCTGCCGATCTGACCTCCTCTGCTGCCGATGGACAAGTGCCTAAAATGGTAACTGCCAAAGGTAAAAAGAATGGAAAGAAAGGCAACACTGGCACCTTTAAACCTACTAAGTTTGTGCCTGCTCAATTCCCTAGTTCTGCCGATGCACCGACTAAACAGAATGATATTCTACCGACTCCACAGCCTATCAGTCAAGTGAGATGTTCTAATTGTTTTGATTATGGTCACAAGGCTCATGAATGCCTCTTGAAGCACCTATCTGGACCCACTGAGGTTTCATCCTCAAGTGGTGGCCAGATGTGGTTGCCAAAGAGGAACTAACCCTCGGACCCTTGAATAAGGGGGACCATAAGCATACCGTTTTATTTCAGGAATGCTTCATGGCCTCAACTGGTGCAAGCAAGGATTTGTGGATTCTAGATAGTGGCTGCTCTAGACATATGACAGGATTTGCAGATCTTCTTGCCGATACTATCGAAGCATCAGGTCCCCCAGTAGTGTTTGGTGACAATGCCAAAGGAAAAATCGTCGGTATAGGTACCATCAAGAGAGGTGCAGTTACTGTACAGAAGGTCTCTCTAGTGGATGGTCTGAAACACAACCTTCTATCAATATCACAATTCTGCGATAAAGGAATGCAATGCGTATTTACTACTTCCAGTTGCTATGTGAAAGACATTGCTTCCAATGAAACTCTTCTCACTGCCAAACGTAAAGGTAACATTTATGCAGTAGACTTAAGTGCTATTACTGGTGTTGCTAATGTTTGTTTTGTAGCTAAGAACATCAGTGAGAACTCATGGCTATGGCACAAGAGACTCAGTCACTTGAACTTCAAATATCTATCCAAGCTTGCCGGTTCAAATCTCGTTACCAGTCTGCCTCAAGTGTCTGCTGATCAAGCAAAGAAATGCAAGGCCTGCCAGCTTGGAAAACAACATAAGTCATCTTTCCGAAGCAAGCCCTGCATGTCAACTTCTAAGTGCCTCCAATTGCTACATATGGATCTATTTGGCCCCACATCTACAGCAAGTATCGGGGGAAGTAGATACACCTTGGTTGTAGTAGATGATTTCTCTAGATACACTTGGGTGGAAACTTTCAGTCACAAAGATGACACCTATGCTGTTGCCACCAAGTTATTCAGACTACTACAAACTCAGAAAGAAAGCGATATCATCAGTATGAGATCAGACAACGGCACTGAATTCAAGAACAATGGTATTGCTCAGTACTGTGATGATCATGGTATAGACCACAACTTCTCAGCTGC
The DNA here is from genome assembly GCA_026119855.1 of Campanula takesimana. NCBI lineage: Eukaryota > Viridiplantae > Streptophyta > Magnoliopsida > Asterales > Campanulaceae > Campanula > Campanula takesimana. The sequence goes on along the minus strand of JAOWBW010000158.1, from coordinate 369,968 downwards.
CGGTACACCACAACAAAATGGTGTTGTTGAGAGGAAGAACAGAACTCTCATTGAAGCTGGTAAGACCATGATTGCCGAAGCCAGGCTGCCGAAGTACTTTTGGGCTGAAGCGATCAATACAGCCTGCTTCACCCAGAACAGATCTCTAATCAACAAATTCCATAACAAGACTCCTTATGAACTCTGGAGAGGCAGAATTCCCAACATTGGATTCTTCAAGATATTCGGCTGCAAATGTTACGTGCTATACAATGGAAAAGAGCACAGAGGTAAATTTGATGAGAAAGCTGATGAAGGAATCTTTGTTGGATACGCTAAACACAGTAAGGCCTTTCGAGTTTTCAATAAGAAACTTTTGAAAATTGTTGAATCTGTTCATGTAACCTTTGATGAATTTGATTTGTTAGAGTCTGACAAGGCTCCAGATAGTACTAATGTGTCTAGTGCTCATGAGACAGGTGAATCCAGTAGTACTAATCCTGCAGATCAAGTTCCAGCTGCTGATCCAGTCATTTCAGCAGAAGAATCAGCAGATGCTCCGTATTTTCCTTCATCAGCAGAACCAGAACCTGCTGATGAATTTCATAATCCGTTTGCCGATGCAAACTCTGCTGATCATCCTGAAGACAGATCTAGCCCTCAACCAATTTCTGTTATAAGACCTTTTCCTCCAAGCTTTCTTCCACCTCTCACTCAAAGTTCTTCTCCTACACCATCTGCTGATCTTGATCCTCCTCTAGAATCCTTACAACAAGAATCAGTAAGACAAGATGTGCCGAGAGAAGTCAGAACAGTTCGTGATCATCCATTAGAAAATGTGATTGGTGATGTCTTTGGTCCCAGATTAACAAGGAACCTTAGTAGAGCATTTGCTGAAAGCCTTTTCTCATCTGCTATGGTCTCCGATATAGAACCAAAGAAGACTGAAGAAGCTCTTGCCGATCCTGGTTGGGTTGAAGCCATGCAAGAGGAACTGAATCAGTTTGAAAGATGCAAAGTATGGGAACTTGTGCCAAGACCAACTTCTCAGCAAGTTATTGGTACTAAGTGGGTTTACAGGAACAAATTGGATGAAGCTGGGAAAATCATTAGAAACAAAGCAAGGTTAGTTGCTAAAGGCTACCGTCAAGAGGAAGGAATCGACTACGATGAGACATTTGCTCCTGTTGCAAGATTGGAAGCTATAAGACTTTTCTTAGCCTATGCTGCCTTCAAAGAATTCAAGCTATATCAAATGGACGTGAAAAGTGCCTTCCTGAATGGAGAACTCCAAGAACTAGTTTATGTTGATCAACCACCAGGTTTTGAGGACTCCAAGAAGCCTGATCATGTCTACCGATTGAAGAAAGCTCTCTATGGCCTTAAGCAAGCTCCAAGAGCATGGTATGAAACCCTATCTAAGTTCTTACTTAGCGATGGCTTAGGCTTCACTCGAGGTAAAATCGATACTACTTTATTTGTTGCCAAGCATAAGGGTCATTCATTGTTTGTTCAAATTTATGTCGATGATATTATTTTTGGTTCCACTAACGAATCACTTTGCAAGAGATTTGAGAAACTGATGCAGAGCAAGTTCGAGATGAGCATGATGGGTGAACTAACATATTTCCTTGGACTTCAAGTCAAACAAACCCATGAAGGAATATTCATCAGTCAAGCCAAGTATGCCAAAGAACTTATCAAGAAGTTTGGCTTTGACAATGCTCACTCTCAAAGCACACCGATGGGCACTAACATTCATTTAGATAAGGATGAGTCTGGTAAGAAAGTAGACATGACTGTCTACCGAGGTATGATCGGCTCACTCCTCTATCTTACTGCCAGTAGACCAGATATTATGTTTGCTGTTTGTGTTTGTGCCAGGTTTCAAGCTGACCCTAGGGAATCCCATCTGCAGGCTGTAAAACGTATTATTAAATATTTATGTGGCACTGCTAACCTTGGATTATGGTATGCAAGAGATTCATCTTTCAATCTAATAGGTTACTCAGATGCAGACTTTGCAGCTTGTAGGGTGACCAGAAAGAGTACAAGTGGAACTTGCCAATTTCTTGGTGATAGATTGGTGTCTTGGTCCTGTAAGAAGCAAGCATCAATTTCCACTTCCACCACTGAAGCTGAGTACATAGCTGCCGGCAGTTGCTGTTCAAAGATTCTATGGATGAAGCAGCAGCTGGTTGACTATGAAGTTCCATCTCAAATTTGTCCCATCTATTGTGACAACCAATCAGCAATTTCAGTATCAAACAATCCGGTCATGCATTCCAAAACCAAACACATAGACATCAAATACCACTTCCTAAAGGAACATGTTGAAAAAGGGAATGTTGTGCTGCTCAAAGTCCATACCGATTTCCAAAGAGCAGACATACTAACAAAGCCCTTGGATCAGAAAAGATTTGAATTCCTCAGAGGTGAATTAGGTATGATTGATTTTTATGGTTAAAATTGTGCTAACTTTGCTACTTGTGTTAGTCTGCCGATCAAATCAGCAGAGCATCAACTATCTTGCCGACTACGAACCTGCCGACAAAATCTTGCCGATCAAAATTTGTCAAAATCATCTTGCCGATTCTATCTATATATCTTGCCGATTAAATATCTTGCCGATTCAATCTTTTTGCCGATTCAAGTTATCTTGCCGATTGATAAAATCAAATCAGCACGTCTCTGCAAAAGTTAAGATTCCTGACACATGACGTAAGCAATCAATTCAAAGGTACATCGGTCACACATCTCCCTGACACGTGTGTGTACCTTTCTTATCCAAAATCGTGTCAAGATGTATTCCATTTAATGCGATACATCAGCAAGGTAAACAGGTCATCATCACTTCTATTTTATTTTTGACTAATTTACCCTTTCTCCCTCTTACTTTTAACTGTTCACCTTACTGATTTGTGTGCGCATTAATTTTTGCGTGCGCACGTTCTTCGAGATTATAGGAACAGTTATTTCTCTCCCTTGCCCTCTCATATTCTCTCTCTCCCCCATAACATATATAACGCCTTTCAAAATTCCATTAAGCTTTTTCTCCGCCATTTTTTTCTGCTCTCTATTCTCTCTATCTCTCCTCTTTTCAGATTATCAGTTCATCGTTTTATTTGTTAATCTATTCATAATCTGGTAAGTGTTAATGTTTTTACTCTACTCATTTCTAATCATTTATGGTTTGATTTGTCTTTATTTCTAACATTGAGAGTTGTTTGAGAAATTTTGCAGACAATGTCCGGTGAAAAAGATATCTACGGAGGCTATGTTGACTCCGACTACTTCAACGACGAAGCCGACGGGGATTTCTTGAAGAATCTTCTTATTGGGTCCCTGCTTGATTCGTTCATCACTCCATCAGGAGTTAGTTCAGTATTTGTGGATCTTATCAAAGAATTCTTCTCAAACTCTTCTGTTGTCCGCTCTCGTGCTGACTCCTCCGTTATTGTCTCCATCAACTCTTCTGTTTTGGGTGTGCCGATCTCTCTTACTCCCTCTTCTATCTCTGAAGTTTTTCCCAATCTTGGGAATGAAGGGTTGAGTGCTCTAGTTGATGAGCAGGAACTGGATAGGGCTTGGATTATCATGAGAGGTGCTGGTACAAGGCTTAGTGGCACTAATCATCTGAAGATTCACTATCCCCGAAGATACTATGCTTTGGCTGAGATAGTTGATAGATGTCTCATTTGCCGATCTGGATCCCACAGCAATATTACTGATGTGCAGTTTGAAGCTATGGCCGCCATTGTTCTGCAGATTGAGTTCAACTGGTGTGCCTACATATTCAGGATTATCGCTACGGCTGCTGATAAGTGGGCTTCTGACAGATTGAAGAACAAGGCCAATCCTGGAAAAGGATGCCATTATCTGTTGATAAGTATGATTCTAAGGAGAAATGCCAATGTAGTGGCTGCCGATCGCTTTCCATCCAGCTTGCCGTTCAATAGGTTGAAGTTCTTTGATGCTAAGGATTGGAAAAGGATTTCAAAGAATGCTTCCAGTGCCGATGCCCCCTCTGTTGCTCCTGCACCTGTTATGACTCAGAGGAAGAAGAAGGCAAAGACCATTCCTTCAGTTGCTTCTCAATCAGCAGCAGTCTCTACTCCTGCTCCTTCAACTGACAGGATTCTTGCCGATTCTACTCCTGGTGCTCCAAAGAAAAGGAAACTGGTAAAGGTTGCCGATCAAGTGGTAATAAAGAAGGTGAAGCTTGCCGATGAAGTTCCTTCTTCCACTATTCCTCCTGCTGATCCAAGAGCCAAGCTGATTAGGTTTGCCCCTGCACATCTTGCCGGTGCTTCCCTAACTACCGATCCTGCTGTCAAGGTTGAAATTCCTGATGAAGAATTCACTGATGACTTTGCCGATGGCAAAAGTATTGAGGATGTCATTGAGAAGCTTAAGTCTCAGACTCCTAGGAAATGCGCTCCAATCAGAAACCCAACTTTCCACACCTTCTACAAGAATCCTTGGTCCTTCACCAACAAGGTCTTGCTCAAGAAATGGGTCTTTCCGATTGACCATCTGCCTCCCTTTATTCGTCGTCTTCTTCAGTTTCATGAAGAGATGAAAGACACTGTCACTCCCGGAAATCCTGCTGATTATGTTGATCAAAAGAGTTTGGACAGACGCACTGATATGTGGAAAGAGAAGTTTGTCCCTCTATCAAAGTTCAAGCAGTTGAAAGAGGCTGAACTAAAGCTCAATTTTGGTCGATATTTTGACTTCCTACCACTTCACTGGAACCAAGTCTATCTTTTTCAAGATAGAATTAGACAAGACTTGATGGTTCAGGACGTGTGGCTCATCTATGCCAGGATATTTAATCAGCTCTCTCAATTCACAGAGTTTGATCCGTATCAGATTGGAAGACTTGAAAATGATGATGATTTGCTGCCATACAATGATGATGAGGCTCCTGCTGTCAGTCCTCTCAATGCTCACTTTCATAGATCTGTAAAGAAGGTCACTATGGACTTGATTGAAAAGTCTAATGAATTTCTGTTGAAGCAAGATGCCGATCGCCGTGCTGCTGAAGACCTTGCCGATAAAGATGATCATGTTCCTTCGCCAAGCAGCAGCAAGACCGAGACAGATGCCGATGTTCACTCTGCCGATGATGCAGATGCTGCTGATAAAGATGTTGTTGCCGATGGGCGTGATGATGCTGCTGAAGATGATGGTGCTGATTTATTTGGTGATTTAGTTTGTGCTCACAAAGTTGCTGTTGACTCTCCTTCCACTTCACTTACAACAGATAGTGACAAGATGCCAATCAGAACTGTCATGACTAAAGCTCCCTCTGCTGAAGTCTTTGCAGAATCTGTATTGAAGGATGATAGTAGTAGTGTTGAAGAAAGTCATGCTGATGAACACCTTAAGGAGATAGTGGAATTTCAAGTTGAGACAACTACTGACACTCAACCTCTGATTGAAGTATCTACCGACCTACCTGCCCCAGTTGAGACAACTATAGACACTCAACAGATGGATGTATCTGTTTCAGGAGGAGAGATTGCTGAGCAAACTACAGACACTCAGTTAGTTGCAGTTACTCCTGAAATACAGATTGTCCCCCCTACTGGTATTAAGGAGGTTGTGGAGTTGGGAGGAGGTGCTGATGATATTACTCCTAATCTGGATGCTGACATTGCTGCTAGTCTACAGTTTGAAGAAATTCTTCTACAGCCTTTGTTCAGCTTGCCGTCTGTTATCACTCCTCTCTTGCCGGCTCCTGCTGCTGCTCATGCCGATGTAGATCATGCCGATGAGATAGATCCTGCTGATTACATGGTGGTTGGAGAACAAGCCTTTGTTGATCCTGATGCTGTTGATACTTCTCCACCACCCAGCTATGATTATTCTCTCAATGGGAAGGATATGATGTGCTCAAACTGGTACACTACCAATGTTTCCATCCCTTCCAACAGCTTTGGACAGCCTCTCTTTAATGTTCATCCAAGGCTATCATTCAAGTATACCCTCCAAAGGCGTCTACTTCCGTTTGGCAAAGATCACCCTCATGTCACCAAGCATCCATTATCTTCTGGTGCCTCAACCAGTGACAGACCAATATTCATTCCATGGATCAAAGATGACCGTATTCGTACAAAGGGAAAGACTCCTCGGATTTCTAGACTGAAGCGAAAGATTGTCTATGAACCTAGATGTCTACTACCTGGCAAACTGAAGATAGGTGGTAAGGTCGTTCTCCCTGGTCTATCTCCTAAAGAAGTTCTCATCACTTCAAATGGTTGGATGAGGAGATGCTCTATGATCAATGATGAACTTAAAGAAATTCTGGAGTATCGGCATCTCAACGCTCGTGGTCTTGTGCACTTAGTCAAATCAGCTGCACTTGCCATTACTCTGCCAATGTTTCATCCTCGTCAGCGTGCCGATCACATGGTTTACACATCTAGGCTGCTGAATGCCAGATTAGTAATCATGATATTGGAAGGCTATGCTTGTTTGGAGTTTCAGCTTGCTTTGCTGCTTTCTATGGAAGACAACGGCATCTTTCATCTTTCAGGGGATAGAGACGTTATTATCCATCCAGACTTTCCTCTGGAGATTGTTTATCCTAGACCTGCCGATGATATTGTCTCCACATTCATTCCTATTGAAGTTCTTTCCGCTACCGAGATTGTTGCTGCTCCTGCTGATGATGCCCATCTTGTTTTTACTAATGATGGTTCTGCCGATGATGGAGATCCTGTGCTTCAAAGAATTTTTTCTTTGCCTCCACCTCCTCTTCATGTTCCTTCTTCTCCTCTGCCGATCGTTATTTCTGACGATGATATGCAGATTGTTGCCGATGAGGTACAGATCGAGGATGCTGATCTGGATAATGAAGAGTTTGTCCCTTCTCTGGTTCTCCGAAATCCAAATTCTTTTGCTGCACCGATCTATGTTGATAGACCCGTTGTCTTCAACAGCCTCTATGATTTTCATTGCTTTGAAGAAGGAGATGATTTTAATCAGAATGCGCCTCCTACTCGTGGTGATTTGGTTGACTTCTCCCACTCCATTGCGGACCTGTTCAAACAATCCACGAAGGAGCTCTCTAAGCAGATTCATAAGTCCAATCAGGAGGAGGATGTGATCAGAATCAGGACATCTGTTTACAATGACTTGAAAAATCTGCTGCAAGAAAGAACTGAACGCGTTTTCAATCTGTCTGAGTTAAATGGCTCTCTTGTCACTCAACAGAAAATCTTACTTGCCGAGCACAATGACACCCGCAGCAAACTTGAAGCCTCTGATGAGAAACTTGCTGATATTCAGAATGAACTTCTTGAAGCCAAATTGAAGATTGCTGCTCTCGAGGCAAACAACAAGATGTTATCTGATAGATTAGAGAGTGCTCACAGAAGACAAAGCAAAGCAAAAAGGAAAGATGATAGAAAAGAAGAAAAAGCAAGAAAGAAGGCCAGGAAGTCTGAATCTACAAAGGACTCAACTCCAGCAGCAGATCCCAAGATTTCTGATCCTCCAGCTGCTGATCCTTGAGTCACATAGCCTATGATGTAGATATCTTATTGAAGACCTTCACAGACAAATTTCTTTGCTTATAAAATTTTTTATTGTGCTAATATGTTTTTCTTATATTTGTGTTGTTATCTGCATTATTCTGTGCCATTTCCTTTTGCAGATCATCACTCATGCCGATTCCTTGAACCGGCTTCACCATTTATTTTGGTGAATCCACCTTTTGCTTTAGACATCTAGTGTGACTTACCTTAGGATTTGGTTATACCTAGATATCCTTAGAAATCTTTTCCCTAAGATTAGAGATGTCTTTAGCTTTAAGGGTGATTGGACTTAAGTAATTAGGAGGAGATTGTTGTTCAAATAGATACCTAGGTCCTAGAATTACTTAATCCCAATCATGTGTACACTTAGGGTCCCCCAATTTCATTAGAACCTTTTTAAGGTGCCCTTAGGATCCTTTGTGACCAGCACAGGTGTATTTCAACTCTTCACTCAAGACAAACCAGCAAGAGGAAGCAAATCAGCAGACAAGTAAACAAGTTGCCGATCAACTCTATTCTTAACATGCGACAAGTTGCCGATCAAATTACTACAGAAGTTGCCGATCAACTTATTAAAGAAGTTGCCGATCAACTCCATTCACAACATGCCGATATGATAGACAGTCTTCACTATCAGTCAGGTGACATCATTTCATTAAAGTCAACCTTGCTGATTGTCTCTATACTGTTTTATCATAAAGTAGTTTACCTGCTCTGTAATGATTTCTACGCCGTCTGACACATAGCTACTTTTAGCTATACTCTGTCTCTACTTGCTTTTGCAGGTAACCGGTTGAGACAAAGGGGTCTTTACCCATCAGACTTTTAAGGCACGCGTATCCTCGCCATTAATGCCAAGGATACTGCATTAAATGCTCCTCACCTACCCAGCTGGAAATTCAAATGTTATCCTTCTTCAACAAGCTAAGACATTAACTCCTCCTATATATTGAGGACTCGGTGCATTGAAGAAGGGTGGTGATTTTAGTGCATTGAAGAGAGTTGGTTGTTTGCAGCATTCATTAAAGCTCAAACATTCCTTGTCCAGATAATCATTAGATCATTTAATAGGACATACACTTGTGCACAAACTCTACAACACTGTTAGTATTCCCGAACTAGATTATTTTAAAGAATACGTTGTCTGAGTTTTCACACACCCACCTGAGTGAGATAAGTTCTTTTGAACTTGCCGCTCAAATACACTTGGTCAGATATTTGCTTTACGATTCATTAAACTATCTCTAGAATTTAGTCTTTGTATCCGGCAAAGCCGCTCTTGTAATAGACTAGGGATATTTAATAGTGCTCTTAACCCAAATCCAAGTTCTGACCAAACTTGGTAGAGGACGTAGCAGTATTTACACTGTGAACCTCTCCAAATCTCTGTGTCCTCTGTTACTTACTGTCCTTGCCGGTTGGAACTCTATCACCGGCAAATCATTCTGTTCTTGCTGACTCATCATCATTTCCATTGACCAATCTCTTGAAACTGCATTGAACTTTTAGAAACTACTTTGTGTTTAAACCAAGCTCTCAAAACCTTTTTATAAACTGATTTTGTGTGAGTTAAAACAAGTCATATCTTCTCCGCTGCGCTTACTGAAAATAGTTTGCAATCTGATAAGTGACTTTGCATTTATAAAAGTGTTTCTTTGAAAAATTTTTAATTAGGCTATTCACCCCCCCTCTAGCCTATTTTCCTACCAATTGGGCCTAACAGAACTTACAAGGTCCCACACACTTAACTGAGGAAGTAGACCACAGAGGACTGTTCGGGCTAGGATACATGCTTACTCCCACTGACAAAGCAGAGCAGAAACAGATAGAGGTACTCAAGAAGAAGTATCTCCCTTACAAGAAGTCTGATATGAAACCTTACCACCTTTCCCTCAACAGTTACTATATGAAAGAAGGTGAAAAGTATTCAAACTTCGAGTTCGCAGAGCCATGGTTCGACCACAACGGAAATCTGCAAAAGGGTTTTGAAATCTTCAGAGATGTCGAGTTTGACCGGGCCAATCTAGAGCTAAGGTATATGGAACCTCAAAAGACTGCTGGCAGAGTTACTACCATCCAGAATGAGTACTGCATCAAACTAAACAAAGACCTGACTTACGATACTGAATTCGTGTCACTCGATGAACCGTTGGTCGGCGAGGCTAAGGAAACAGAGTCGTGGGACGGTCAAGATTTATTCCAGCACTTGAGTCTAGAAGATGATATCGTGGCTGTTATTGAATACGGACCTGTGACTACTGCTATCGAGAATCTGGGGCTGGCCAACTCACCCCCTAGAGAGTCAATTCCCCCTAAGTCAGTTAGCCCCCCCCTTTGTCACTTATGAGTTCGTGTCTCCGTCCAAGTCTAATGACCTAGGATTACAATGTAATCGTAAACACTGTCTTTCCTCGTGCATTAATTGAAAGTCTCGATCTTTCCGAGTATCCCGCTATAGCCACTCTTATAAATGATAAATTAACTAATCAATCTAATGATACACAAATAGTTAATAACGATTCATTAAAAGATGCGGACACAAATGAATTAAATGACAAATACATCTGAGAAATCTCAGAGCAGGTTATAAATCAAAGGGAAAATCGAGGCCAAGCTGCCGATGAGGTGTTAACATGTGTGAATATGGGAAGACAAGACAAGCCGAAGTGGACTCAGATTGGGAGCTTCTTCCAAGGAAAAGAGCAAGAAGCGCTGATCAAACTGTTCAGAGAATATGAAGACATCTTTGCATGGTCTTGTGAAAACAAGCCAGAATGGACACAAGCGATGACGCCAGACACAGTGGGTCAGTCAAGCAAGCGATGCTACCAGTCAAGCCTGAATGGTCTCTTCGCATGGCGACGGAACTAGAAAAACTACTACAGAGAGTTTTCATCAAGTCTGTATACTGGCCAAAGTGGTTATTTAACATCATTTCGGCAAAGAAGTACGAAAGAAAAGTGATGGTCCATATAGACATCACGAGTCTCGACGAGACAAGGGCCAAGCATGACTTTCCACCATTTGACATAGACTCACTGTTAGAAGCCACCGAAGACAGAGATGTTTGATCGTTCCTCGAAGGTTTCCCCGGTAAAAATTGGATACCCGCCGCAACACAGACAGACGAGAAAATACTCTTTCACACTCCATGGGGTACCTATTGTCACGCCAATCAGCTCCTAAAATGGAAATGCATCGGTATCTCTTACTTCGTGCCCACCAAAACACCAATAGATTCAGATGTCTACCTAGATGATTTGGTAATACACTCCAAGAGACCTACGGCCGACACATCGAGGACCTACGGAAACTCTTCAACATTCTGAAAGGTCAGAAAATTCTCCTAGATCCGTCGAAATGCAGATTTGGTACTGTTCAGACAAAAGCTCTAGGGTATAGATTGGGGAAGAAATTTGAAGCCGACCCTGAGAAAGTCAAGATATTAATAACAATGTCATCACCTTGCCAAGAAAGTCAAAGGATCCAACTCATAAGTCTACTGCACTATGTCAGTCGCCTCACAACGGCAGGAGACCCGGTCCTCAAAGAATTACAAAATTGCTCAGAAGAAGTTTGGAATCAGAAATGTGAGTTAGATCTAACTCAACTAAAGAGCCACTTAGCGAATACCCCGTCCCTACGACCAACGCACGGGAGGATCGAGTCACAGAATGGAGCCCCCATCATTTTCTGACATTGCACAAGTTTGGATTTACCATTGAGCCTCATGTTCAAAGCACTAAAACAAATTGGTAAACTACAGCCGATGCAAGAATTTGGTCTTACTCCGATACTACAGCTTTTCGAACCAAACAGAATGTGTTCCTACCACTAGAATGAAGGGTATAGTACGGACGATTGTCAAGAGTTTAAATAAGAAGTCCGACTACTCATCAAGACGGGTCGATTAACCAAGCAGAATGAAGACTGGGTGTACACGGACAACGATGGCCTCCTCCCAGTCAAGGTCTACAAACTCTGCAATTACTACAACTGACCACCACGGTCCTTCTCCACAAGCGGTACTCTCCATCAGCGGAACTCTTCATCACGGTCTTCTACAACGGCCATCCCCCTTGTAAAAAAAATAATTATTATTAGTCTCTTTACTTCCCCCTTTCTATCTTCCCTTTCTACAATCAGAAGGCCCCTTAGCCCTACTTGTAAAAGTGGAACGTAGGCAGCCTTCAAAGGTGCGGTCTCAAAAATAAATAAAATCCAAATCTGGTTTGAGCAAAATTCAATAAAGCAAACAATCTGTTTATAACTAAAGCAAAATCTCTATTTCCACAAGTCACTACACGTTAACATTTATTTGATGAGTCTAAGCTCGAAAGAACATGCGAATAAATAACCTGCTATGAAATTTAAAGAAACTAAAACAAACTAAAATCTAAACTATGTGTTTGTAACGACTGTGGTTGGATACTCGGAGTCACTCCTCCTCTTCCTCCTCCTCGTCTTTCTTCGGTTTTTTGTCTCTTCGTCCGCGTCTAGATCTTCTAATAGGATCCGCAAATAAATCCTTCCTCAACTGAGTCACCCCCGTTGAGCCGTCTATCTTTCTTTTCTTCTCAATAGGTTCCAGCTGGGTCAACTCGGTCTCTACCTCCCATCGTACGTTCTCGTCCTCCCTCAAGCGTCTGCTCGAGACATAAGGGACCACCACCCTATGTCTCAGTCGTCTCAAAGTCTATCCCATATTCCCTAAGGTTGTCTGGTACCAGTCCAAGTATTCTCGAGACAGAAGTATGTCACGTGGCCGCTGTATACAGAGAGTGCTGGGCATGAGAGAATAAGACCAACATTGATCCCAAAGTACTGCAACCCCACTGTTTATAGGGAGTATCCTAGCAATGAACCTACTGGAAGTATCATCCCAAGAAGAGGGTATAATTGGAGGCATCCCGTACTGACGGCACACCCGCACTGCATAATAATAAGTGGTCTCATCAAAGGTAGGGACCCGAATCATGCAGAGACCACTCTGAGTCCATCGTGCTATGATAACCCCCCAATGAGGTACCATCCACTTAATCTGAGCAGTACCCATCTGTGCCATATATGTTACCCATGCAGACTGTGCCATCCCTACAAATCGTTGCTTTATGCGCCTACTCTGGCAAACCCAAGGTGATACTGGCCCGACAGGTTCTTCTAAAACTCGCAACCTCTCCTGCAACCACAAGGTTAACAGTCGGGTACTTCCCCTGGTCATCTTTCAAGCTCCTGAAGCTAACTCTACAATACCGCGCAAGGTCTCCCCCAGCAAACAGGGAACAATACTGCGATTGGCCCGAGCTTGGTCTACCATGTCGAGATAACCCATCGTAGATACTCCCACATAAGGTGGAAATAGTACCGAGGCAAATAGACAAAGGGCCAAATAGTCTAGAGTCGTGTCAGACTCAACCGTGCTATTAATGAACCTGATAGGGGGCCCACAAAGGTCAACGTCACCATCCAACAGAAAGTCCCTAGCATCTTTAACAGAAACCCACATCAATTGGGAAACCCGAAGTTCTATAGGCACTTGATACTGCAGCATGGCTACCCTATCCGTCACACTCGCACCACAGAGAGCCAAAAAGTCTTCATACGTTGGGGTAATTTCATTATAGGATAAGTTGAAGACATGATGTTCGTCATCCTAGAACTTGACAGCAGCACAGATCAGATTTTCATTAGACTTAACCCAGAACAAGGACCAAAGGCACTTAATCCCGAATCTCCTATCAAAGTTGGCAGGGGTTGTCTTCGAAAGCTTCCTAACCCAGATCTTCAAACTCTTAATGAAGTATTGTTGTCTCTCCTCAGAAATTCTAGGGTGTCTATCCATCAGAAAGGTGTGAAAGGATCGAAATCTAGAGCAAAAGGAAGAAAAACTGCTGTCTGACTCGTCTCTCTATGAGACTGCTGATTAAATAAGGTAGGGAGTTCAAGTCCTGATCGTACAAGGAAAAATCTGACGAAAATCGTGTCAGACCAGGGATTAGCCACGCGGCCAGTCCTTCCCCATGGTTGGCCACGCGGCCACATAAGCCATTCCGTACAGATATGCAAGTCCGTCCCTATCAAACGCCGGAATGGACCCATCTCAGACGTTTTGAAGGTCCCGAACCACAAAAAAAAGGTCCGACAAAGAGGATGGAACTGCCTGATAGTGTATAATCCCCATCTTACCCCTAGGGCTCATGCATTGTACCGAATATAAAAACATGTAAATAAAATATTAATTAATTACATACCAAAAGCAAATAAAATATTGTACATAGATATGTTTGTCTGTTCCTCTCCTCTATCTCTCTAACAAAATGCAGGAAATAAAAGGACTATATCTAGTCCGAGTCAGAATCCTCGATGTCCACATCATCATCCTCTCCACCCTGCTCCGTACGGTGGGACTCACCAGCTCCCGAGCTCCTACTCCAGACATGCCTCGAACTCTCAACCTTCGTGGGGGGATCTCTCTCTACGCCGAGGCAACACCACATCATCCCGATGGTAGGTGCAAGCAGCAGCCAAGCTCTGAAATTGTAACGACCCCAAAAACTTGTCCCTATTTATTTTATATTTTTTTGGGATTTTAATTTGAACTTATGTGTGCATTTTATGTGTTGCATCATATTTTATGACTTGCACTTATTGTATGATTATTTGTGTTATTTACTTAGTTAGTAGTAATAATGATTAAGGGAGTTAATTGATTAAGTTGAAACTTTAGGGTCCTTTGTGAAAATATAACTTCAGGGGTTTGATTGTTCAAAACAAAACTTGGGTGACCAATTTGTAAAAAAGGGTAAAGATTTTTTGTAAAATCATGTTTATCTCCCTCTTTCTCTGTGTTCATACTTCAGCAACAATTTCTCTCGTACTTTCCTAGGGTTAGGAGAAAAAGGTAAGTTCAACCTATTTCGATTTATATCTTTTTAATTACTATTTCGTTTTAAAATCTAATTATATAAAAATGATCAGGGCGTTGAGTAGGTCATTTCTACCCGAACAAAACATATTTCCTCGATACTTTTTTCGGAAATAGGTAAGTTACTAATTCCCCTTTAAATGTTAAAATGATCATAATTGTTATACTTGATACTTGTAATTGTTATTTTTATGATTTGGGTAATATTTGTGATACTTGTAATTTTGGGACAAAGTGAGTATTTGGTGGATTTGGTTTGGTTGGGTTCAAAGTAGTGTTAGAGTTGTTTGGGACTGATTTTTGGTAGCCTTTGTAAGGCTATAAATGTTAAGTGTGTAAGTGTTTTACTTTTGGGACGGTGAAACGAAAGGAGTAAAAAGTGTGCAGTTTTTGGCCTGGTAGGGCTTATGGGCGGTCGCCCACTATGGGGTTGGGCAGGCGCCCAAAACTACTAAAAGGTAAAATTTTAAAACAGGGCTCTTGGGCGGTCGCCCAAGATGAGGGCGGGCGGGTGCCCACTGTTACTGAAGAAAATAAATTGTTTCATTGACTTGGTTTTGGACCCAATCTTGGGCTAGGTTTTGTGTCCTAGTCTAGGGTTCCTAGATAAGTGTTTTGGGAAGCTAAAATGGTAGATGATGATTTGGTTTCATATGTGTACAAGGTTGTGTTTATGACTTGTATGTCAATGTTATTGGGAACTCTTATGAGTGATTCTTTTGTGTGCTTCTTGTGATGTGTTTGGCTTGGTTCCCTACTTTGGAATCATTGCCCCCGGTTGTTGTTTAAGCAAGTATTTATTACAGTGCTTTGTTTGAAAGTTCAGCTGGTTTTGTGTTATCGAGTGGAGGTGGAAAGAATTATAGTGGTTTACAGTCAAGTTCACTATAAGGCTTTTCCACTGGACCTTTTTTCTAATCGAGTGGAGGTCGAAAGAATTATAGTGGTACATAGCCAAGTTCACTATAAGGCTTTTCCACTGGACCTATTTCCCCAGTCCAGATTGGCCTTGGATGGGATGAGTTAGCTCCCTCGAGTGAGAATTTGGGTTATGACTTTGTGTCATATTGCCCCGTTGTTACTTTGGTTCTTATGGTTATGGTTTTTTTTTTTTGGGATCCCGGCTTCAGCTAATTATGCTGCTCAGATGGTTTTCTTAAATGGTATTCCCAGACGGTTATGTTCTTTCGGTAAACCTTGGATAAGTATCGACGGTTATGTTCTTTCGGTAAACCTTGACTAAGTATCCTTGTGAGTGTTACATCGTTGTATGTGTGGTATTATGAGTTGTCTTTGCCTCTCATGCTATGTGCTATGTGATGCTTATGATATTGTTCGTTATACTTATCATTATAGCATGAAACGTAGTTGCATTTTAGTAGCTTACTGAGATTCATTCTCACCCTTTATTTGTTTACTGTTTTAGATAAAGGCGAGTCCAGGGGATAGGACACTTTGGCACGGGAGGGCGTTAAAGTGGTAAGAGTTGGGATTTGTTTTGTAAAGGCTACATTACATAGATGTAATACCTTTTCGGTAGAGTTTCCGTGACTTCATCATTTTGTAACACCATTATTTTGGATAATGTTGGTGTATGTACATTTGTATAAAAGTTTGTAAGCCTTCGGGCTAAGTACTTTCATTTGTGAAAGAGTTTGTTTGAAAGTTAAATGAAGTCTTTGAACTTCGAGTGTGGATTTTGTTAAACTTTATGAAAGTATATTTCGATTTTTTTTTCTAAAAGTGTTTTATAACGTCTTCCAATCGTGTCTCGAGCATGGGGCCAAGTAGGACCATGGGTCTAGGGCGCGATAATTGGTATCAGAGCTAGGTTGTAGATGGTCTAGAATGACTATGTGACCTAGGAGGGTAGTTGTGTAGAGAATGAGTAACGTTGAGGGTTTTATGCAGGTACTTATTGAAATGGTTGGGACAGAAGGAGATCAGTCTGGGCCTTCAGGGCAGGGTAATGTTAGGGAAGAGGTTCGAATGATGTTCCAAAGTATGTTTGAAACTGCAATGAAAGCAATTGACGACATAGTTGAGCGTAAAAGTAAGGTTGAAGCTTCAGATGTGACAAGACAAGGAGGACAGCCAAAACCATAACATCAGTATGGCGATAATAGAGGATCTCAGGGTACATCTTCGCAACTTAGAGGATCTTCTCAAGGACCACAGAAAATCAGAAGTCAAGTTAAACGAGTATGTAGTTATTGTTGGAGGGAAGGACACTTAGAGGAGAAATGTTGGAAGAAGCAAGGTAAATGTATGAGATGTGGTCAGTTGGGTCATTTTCAGAAGGATTGTCCAAGAATGAAGAATAAGGCATTGGGAAGTGTTGTCAGGTCTTCTCAGGGCCAGAAGAGGAATTCTTCAGGGAAGCTTAAGGTGCAGGATCGTGATATTTCCATCAATCAACAACATATCTCCGATTCTGCTAATGTGATTGGAGGTATGATTTCTGTGTCTAGTTTGAGACCACGAGCACTTATAGACCCTGGTTCTTCGCATTCTTATGTGTCTGTGCATTTTGCTTCTCGATTGCATTGGTCTTCTGAGTCTCTACCTTATGTGTTAGAGGTGTCTATACTAAGGGGGAGTGTTTGGTGATTGATAGAGTGTTGCGTACTTGTGATGTGCAAATTTATGAGCATGTTTTACTTGCTGGTTTAGTTATTTTGCCATAGCAATATTTTGATATTATCGTGGTGGAGTTTTATATGTTAGTGTGCTTTAATTAAGCATGGTAGATATATGTGTTGGGCATTCATGTTATTTATGCATTAAAGTCTGAAAATTGTTATCAGAAGGTTGTGACGGGTATTTAGTTTACGTGGTTGGTAGTGGAACATCTACATCTAAATTGGAGGATTAATCCTTGCTTTGTGAGATCTCAGATATATTCTTCATTGAGTAGTACATGTTATTTGAGGAGAAAATTGGGTTATATTGAGTTGTTACAGTAAAATGCTACAGTGCTAATATCTAGTTTAATATACCTATAGCATCGGTTGAGTTAAAGGAGTAGAATATTCAGCTTGAGATATTTCTTGATAAGGGATTCATCACGTTTAGTATATCTACATGGGATGTATCGGTATTGTTTAGTATAAAAAGATATAGTATTTTACGAGTGCATATTAAATACAAAAAGCTCAACTAGGTGACTATAGCGAATCATTACTTGTTATCTTATATGGGTTATATATTTTATCAACTTCAGAGATCAGTGGTTTATTCAGTGTTTGACTTGAAGTGATTATTATCTGTTGAAAATTTGAGATGGGTATATTTTAAAGACGGCTTTTCATACCAGGTATGGTCATCAAAAATTTGTGGTTATATTGTTTGAATTAACAATTGCTCCAGTGGTATTGTTGGATATTCTGAATTATATCTATAATCATAATTGGATTGCTTGAGAGAAGCAACGGGTTGTGAAATCAAGTTATTATGTCTTCTTATTAGCGGATATATTATTTTGAGGAAGTTTCAATACAGGCATAGATATTGGTCGTTTAATTACGAAAGCAACAGTATGTACGTGGCTTGTTGGGATTGGCATGATATTGTTAGAGATTTATTGATGAATTTCCAAGGTAGCTACACTGTTAACTAATTGACACAGAAAGATATACTTCCTCGATGGATTGATAAGTGTGTAATGAGTTTTGATTATTGAAACAAGGGTTAATAACAACTTCAACATTTATATTGCTTAGTGGATTTGATTAGTATTACAATTGTCAAGAGGGTATGATCGTGTTACTATTTTCTAATGGATATTTTGAGTTTTACCATTATAGTGGATCTAATCAACTCATTGTTCATGGTGATGCCTCGAAGAGTGATTGAGATGTTTATCCATTCAGAATTGTATGGCAGTTATGTATGCTTCAAGAAGATTTATTCCTTATGAACAAAGTTATCCTCACCATAACTTGAGGTTGATTTCGATTTTACATTCATTGCATTAGTAAATGACTTTTGTAGAGCCATATTTGAAGTGTCTACCGACCATGAGAGTTGAAGTAATCGTTTTCTTCATGAGAGCTACACTTGAGACAATGCAAGTAGAGTATTATGTTATATCATTCAAGAAAGACAAATATATTAGAGAATTCTTTGACTTATAGTTCATGTTTGATAACACTAAATGGGGGGAGGTTAGAGGAATTGACATCTTGGAGTCCTTATGAGTCGAGATATGTAATGATTTTGCGATTGTGAAAGCTTTAAGTTTCTACTCTATTGAATGATTTCAACTATAGAAAATTACCAGTGGAATGAACGATGATAGACAACATGATTTTGTTTGTTGCTAGTGATGGAACTTTAACTTTTGTAGCAGAGTATGTAGTCGACACTTAGTGGAACCAACATGCATAACGGAATTCAACTACAGGTACTTGAAGAGATACACAAGACCAATTTAATTATAAATCAGAGTAAATGTAGAGTATTGAGATAAATTTGAAGAGTTACATTTGATTTGTTTGACACGAGAAATTCTAAGCATTCAACTAAGTCCTTGAGCTGCGAATAATTTGGAAGTAAAATATCAGTGATCAGTTGATTTATGACAAGCTTTTGGGATTTAGTACGGGTTTTCATCCTCAGACAGATGGTCAGTCAGAAAGAACCATTCAGATTCTCGAGGATATGTTGAGAACTTGTTCAGTTGATTCTTAGAATTCGTGGGATATACCTTTACTTCTCGCGGGGTTTGCTTAATATATCAGTTCTTTTGAGATTTTGGGAAGAGTTGGAGATTGGGCTTATCATTTTGTGTTACTTCCTTCTCTTGACAAGGTTTATAATGTGTTCCATGTTTCGATGCTTCGAAAGTATGTGTATGATCCATCTCATGTGTTATCTGAGGTTCCCGAGGATATTGAACCAAGTATGTCCTATGAGGAGTATCCAGTTCAGGTGATTGATTCTAAAGTTCAAGAATTGAGAACTAAAAGTATTCCTCTTGTTAGAGTTGTGTGGAGGAACCATAATGTGGAAGAATCAACTTGGGAGCTTCGGGATGAAATGGAAAGGAAATATCCTTGGTTGTTTGAGGATCGAGGTAAGTAAACCCTAAAATTCAGGACGAATTTTCTTTAAGGGAGAGTGATTGTAACGACCTCAAAAACCCGTCCCTATTTATTTTATATTTTTTTGGGATTTTAATTTGAACTTATGTGTGCATTTTATGTGTTGCATCATATTTTATGACTTGCACTTATTGTATGATTATTTGTGTTATTTACTTAGTTAGTAGTAATAATGATTAAGGGAGTTAATTGATTAAGTTGAAACTTTAGGGTCCTTTGTGAAAATATAACTTCAGGGGTTTGATTGTTCAAAACGAAACTTGGGTGACCAATTTGTAAAAAAGGGTAAAGATTTTTTATAAAATCATGTTTATCTCCCTCTTTCTCTGTGTTCATACTTCAGCAACAATTTCTCTCGTACTTTCCTAGGGTTAGGAGAAAAAGGTAAGTTCAACCTATTTCGATTTGTATCTTTTTAATTACTATTCCGTTTTAAAATCTAATTATATAAAAATGATCAGGGTGTTAAGTAGGTCATTTCTACCCGAACAAAACATATTTCCTCGATACTTTTTCCAGAAATAGGTAAGTTACTAATTCCCCTTTAAATGTTAAAATGGTCATATATGTTATACTTGATACTTGTAATTGTTATTTTTGTGATTTGGGTAATATTTGTGATACTTGTAATTTTGGGACAAAGTGAGCATTTGGTGGATTTGGTTTGGTTGGGTTCAAAGTAGTGTTAGAGTTGTTTGGGACTGATTTTTGGTAGCCTTAGTAAGGCTATAAACGTTAAGTGTGTAAGTGTTGTACTTTTGGGACGGTGAAACGAAAGGAGTAAAAAGTGTGCAGTTTTTGGCCTGGCAGGGCTTATGGGCGGTCGCCCACTATGGGGCTGGGCGGGCGCCCAGAACTACTGAAAGGTAAAATTTTAAAACAGGGCTCTTGGGCGGTCGCCCAAGATGAAGGCGGGCGGGCGCCCACTGTTGCTGAAGAAAATAAATTGTTTCATTGACTTGGTTTAGGACCCAATCTTGGGCTAGGTTTTGTGTCCTAGTCTAGGGTGCCTTGATAAGTGTTTTGGGAAACTAAAATGGTAGATGATGATTTGGTTTCATATGTGTACAAGGTTGTGTTTATGACTTAAATGTCAATGTTATTGGGAACTCTTATGAGTGATTCTTTTGTGTGCTTCTTGTGATGTGTTTGGCTTGGTTCCCTACTTTGGAATCATTGCCCCCGGTTGTTGTTTAAGCAAGTAATTATTATAGTGCTTTGTTTGAAAGTCCAGCTGGTTTTGTGTTATCGAGTGGAGGTGGAAAGGATTATAGTGGCACACAATCAAGTTCACTATAAGGCTTTTCCACTGGACCTTTTTTCTAATCGAGTGGAGGTGGAAAGAATTATAGTGGCACACAGCCAAGTTCACTATAAGGCTTTTCGACTGAACCTATTTCTCCAGTCCAGATTGGCCTTAGATGAGATGAGTTAGCTCCCTCGAGTGAGCATTTGGGTTATGACTTTGTGTCATATTTCCCCGTTGTTACTTTGGTTCTTATGGTTATGGTTTGGTTTTCGGGATCCCGGCTTCAGCTAATTATGCTGCTCATATGGTTTTCTTAAATGGTATTTCCAGACGGTTATGTTCTTTCGGTAAACCTTGTCTAAGTATCGACGGTTATGTTCTTTCGGTAAACCTTGACTAAGTATCCTTGTGAGTGTTACATCGTTGTATGTGTGGTATTATGAGTTGGCTTTGCCTCTTATGCTATGTGCTATGTGATGCTTATGATATTGTTCGTTATACTTATCATTATAGCATGAAACGTAGTTGCATTTTAGTAGCTTACTGAGATTCATTCTCACCCTTTATTTGTTTACTGTTTTAGATAAAGGTGAGTCCAGGGGATAGGACACTTTGGCATGGGAGGACGTTACAGTGGTAAGAGTTGGGATTTGTTTTGTAAAGGCTACATTACATAGATGTAATACCTTTTGGGTAGAGTTTCCGTGACTTCATCATTTTGTAACACCATTATTTTGGATAATTTTGGTGTATGTACATTTGTATAAAAGTTTGTAAGCCTTCGTGCTAAGTACTTTCGTTTGTGAAAGAGTTTGTTTGAAAGTTAAATGAAGTCTTTGAACTTCGAGTGTGGATTTTGTTAAACTTTATGAAAGTATATTTCGATTTTGTTTTCTAAAAGTGTTTTATAACGTCTTCCAATTGTGTCCCGAGCGTGTGGCCAAGTAGGACCACGGGTCTGGGGCGCGACAAAAATAGCCTCTAAAAAATATTGCCCCGACGGACAGAGTGGATATAGGCCTCCTGGGTCACCTGGGACAGATAAGCACAGTTCAGATACATGTCTAAAAAGTGTGTGCAAAATAGTTCTAAAACAAAAGACGGACAGGAAATAATAGAAGAGTCAAAGACATACCTCAAAGGCAAACTGAAAGCAGTCGAAAGACGAGGTACTGGACCTCGAGAAGACATCCAGGGACCGATACATCTCCGCCAGCCCGGCTCCGCCCCAAGAAACCTGACTCGCCTGCTCCAAATCAGCCAAAGCACCCAACAGAGAAAACCGACAGAAAGTCCCCGCACTCGGGAATAGGGTCTGCGACAAGCTGTACCACATGATACCGTACATCAATTACGGTCAGCAACGAGAGAAACCCCATATTCATTGGTTTATGGCTCTGAAGCCGTACTCCCAGTCGAACTTGAAGTTCCCTCTCTACGGGTCTTACTCGAGAATCAAGTCAACGAGGTTGATTGGATACAAAGTTGATATGAACAGTTAGCCCTACTCGTCGAAAATAGGTTGAGAGCATTCGAGCGCACAAGGGCTTATCAACATAGAACGACAAGGGCTTTCAACAAAAAGGTGAAGCCTCGAAACATCAAGGTGGGAGACTTGGTCCTAAGACAACATCCTCCCAATGCCATGAATCCCCGTGGGAAATGGGGACCCCGATGGATCGGTCCTTACGTGGTCAAAAAGATACTAAGCGGCGGTGCAGTCAGACTCGTAAACTTGAATGGTGATCAATTGCCAAAGGAGGTCAACCTCGATAAGCTCAAGAAGTTCTACGCTTAACAAATAAAGACCATTAAAAAAAAAAACGCTCGCTAGGTTGAAAACCCGCAAGGGCGGCCTAGGCAAAAATTAGAGCAAGTGCAAAAAAGAAGCTCACTGGATTGAAAACCCGAAAGGGCGGTCTAGGCAAAAAACAGGGTGCACACACAAAAAAAATGGTCTTCATTTGTTTGAACTATGGAGACCTGAGCCTCTCTACGAGAGGAACATAGGAAACCTTCGGGTGCGGTCTAAAACAATAATTTTTACCCAATCATGTCATAACAAAATGCAATTTTTATTCATTCCTTGAATCATTCTTGCCATTACAACGGATAATGTTGAGCAATAAAAGACATTAAAACATTAAATCCTAAACAAGTGGTCTATTAATTGCAATGTTGGGGTAGTAAGAAATTTTAATTTCCTTTTAGCCTTCGAAGGGCCACCCGAACGGCTCTCAATCCTACTCTTTTTAGGAGGCCTAGGAGCATTGAGATGGACCGAAACCTTCTGCGCAGCAAAATGCCTCCGAGCATAGAAATTATTCAAAGGAGTACCAAAAGGGTCAGCCAAAATATTGTTCGAATCAGCAGCAGCTTTCTTATATTGCAAAGCACTGCTAGGCTCAAAGTCCTTACCTAACAACTCGGCATGAAGCACGTCAACCCAAGTGATGCCGCAGTAAAGAGTACCGAACAGATAGTCCAAGTAACTCTCGGGAAGAAAGATACTGCCCCAATGAATAGGGACGGAAGCCCACCGATGGCGGTCATCTCCCCAAGCTGACTGAAGTTCCTTCGAGAAGTCCGGACCTATGTATGAGACAGGGCGAAGTACCCCGTTCCTCAGAAAAGGGACAATCTGTTGACGACTGAACTGCCGTAGAACTCTCTCAGTCTGATAAAATGAGGAATCTCTGAAACCGGGAAGGACAACGTGCCCGAAACTTAAGGTCCATTCCATAAAAGGATGAAGCCCCCAATTCAAATAACTTCTTCCAACCATATTCAGTCAAGTCTCGGATCAACAGTTTTCTCCTATGAACAGCAAAAGGAGACAAATCACCCTCCGGAGAATAAATCTTGAAGTGCTCCCGAAGCCATAAGGTCAGCAGCAAGGGGCTTCCACGGCGAACCTCACCTGTCCGATGCAACTCATCCAAACCATGCAAAATCTTACCCACTATGAGAGGGATTATATTGAATTGTTGCTCCCTTGCCTGCAAGATAATCTCAGCCAACTGCGCATCTGTAGTCCCGAGGGGTGTCACGAACAGAACCTCACTGAAAAGGAAAACTGCCATGGCATTCCTCTTAAAGGACTGAACCACCGTGTCCTCCGAATGCAAACTGAAAAACATCGGCAACTCAGTTATGTCAACCAAAGTGCCGTGCAACATCTTCCTCACATCTCCGATAGGGAGGTTCAACAAACCAGACCACGAGTCAATCACACCCCGATGGTATTTGGGGATGGCAATCTGACCCACCAATGGCATGCCAAGAATTGTACCAAAGTCATCAACAGTCGGCATCATTTCATTCGCCGAAAAGTTAAAAGTGTGACTGTCACAATCCCAAAAAGCTGCAGCAGCCTTCAACAAATTCCAATCTGGCTTCAAAGTCCAAAGTGTAAAGAGAATTCGGAAACCAAAATCTTTGACAAAGGCCTTATTGGGATGGGTCTTGAAAGAATACACGAAGGTCGACAAATCCTTCTCACAGTCACCAACAACTTTGGCATCAAGGACGAAGGAATTGGGAGCCATGGAAAATAGGGATTACAAGCAAAATTGAGCAAGGAAAAGGTGTTCAAAGATGGCAGAAAATAGCTGTTGGAAGATTGGCCTCGACCAGAGGCTGATATTATAGCTGTTGAGGATCTTTTAGCTAGCAAATGTCAAGCCCCAGAATCCGCCTCCCAGAAGCGCGCGCCTTCTGCCACCCACATGGAAAGCGCGCGCGTCCCACAGCCACTAGCTGGGGCGCCCGCCCCCCGTTTCAGAAGTGCCTCAACTGGCCCTTTTCAAAAGAAGAAATCATACAAGAAAAAAGTCCACGTACTCCCAAAATCAGCTGAATCAACATTCTTCATCAAAGCCAAAAACAATCTCCGCCCTTGAATACACAGTTGGGCACACATTAATTTGGTCCGCCCCTAAGGCATGTCAAAATTGAAATTAGATAGAAACTCCCACTAAACTAAAAGTAGGGCGTGTCTTTCTTTTCAACCAAGGTCAATCTCGACATTTTCCTCTCTAAAGGGAAAACATTCGTTCAGTCCTGAGTCAACTGTGCTTGCACCCCACAAAGTCAACAGCAAGTACAGCTCTGGATAGCATACAGCTTCAAGCAGTAATTTGGTCCATAGTGAACAGCTAAAATCACAACCTCTTTATCAACAAAGTCTACTCAACAGATTCACATTCTTCGGCAGACGGATCCTCGGATCTCGCCAGGTCTTCTCTCGACTTTAAATGCGGCAGACGGATCCTAGAATCATGCCAGGTCTTCTCTCGACTTTAAATGCGGCAGATAGATCCTCGGATCTTGCCAGGTCTTCTCTATGTTGGTAGTGGTGCCCTAGGCACGTTTAATAAACGTTGTAATTCTTATAATTTATTTCATATAAATAAAGAGATGTTTTGATTATTATTGTTGTTCATGTTTACTTATAATAATCTCCGTCCCTAGTACTTGTTAAGCACTAGTATAAAGGCTAAATGATCATGGGATGATCATGTTAGATTTATGGGTACTTGTTTGGAACAAGGTACTGGACATGACCCGCTGTATGAGATTTATGTCATGGTCTATGTCGAACATATATCTCATCTTAGTTATGTCATTTGAATCCTTAGACATGAAGTTATTATGGTCTTCCACTTGATGAACATTATGTTTGACATATTCAAACGCTACCTTTAACCGGGTAGTTATAAAGGGTATGATTGGCATAATCGGATTCACGTAGGGAAGAGTAATAAGCTAAATGAATTTGTCCCTCTTCGGAGAGATGTCAAGCTTGGGCCTCTCGTAGGAATGATGTTGATGAAATGTTCGGCCGGACTCAAATGAATTGATTGGATCAATGTCATTTGGATTATCAACATATTCGGAATCGAGAAAGTATTGAACAAAACAAGTTGACCGTTTGACCATGACTTGTGTTCAATGACATCATGGACAAAGGGATTATGACATACTCTAAGAGGAATGCGAACTTGTATCTAGTTATACTAATTGGGTAGGTATGACGGTTTGCTAGAACCTAATCATATCTTATGGTTTCATGTTTGAACCCATTGCCAACTTAGTATAATCCTAGAGGGTCACACACAATAGAACGAATCTTTAAAAGGACTATATTGGAATTTTAGGAAATTCTGGACTTTCTGGGGAAGTGGGCGACCGCACAGTATGGACTGGGCGGCCGCACACTTAGCCCATTTTTGTACCAGTTTTGCTTCAGATAGTTGTGCGACCGCACAGTGCATTCTGGGCGGCCGCACAGTACTGTCGAGTGGCAGATTCCCAATTTGATTAGGAAACGAATTTTGGAAGGATTTTGACACAAGTTTCCTATTTGGAATAGGTCATACTTGTGTATAAAAGACCAAATTCGGCCAGCACTCAAGGCCAATGATTTTGTGAGTCTCAAAGAGTTTGAGAGATGGTTTATTTTGTTCCAAGACATTCTTGGTTGAGGAACAAAATAATACAAAAAATAAATTCCATATAGTTCTTTTGATTGTGAAAAAGTGTTTCACAATTTGGTCTAGAAACCAAGATCAAAGAAGCTCCTTTGATATTCGTTCGAAGTGTGGATACCGCTAGAGGGTGAAAATCATCATCTTCAAAGTTCGTGTTCAAGCTTTGTGATCGTGATCAAGTCTTCAAGTTTCTCCACCAAAGACCAAGAAAATTCATAGCCATCAAGGGTTAGTTATTCCTCTATTCATCTTGTTGTATTTGATTTAATCATATGAACGGATCCATGGCTTTGGGTTTCAAAATTTTTAATGCTAAATTCCGCTGCGCATGTTTGATCGAAACCCAATAGTGGTATCAGAGCCACGTTCATGTTGATTAATTCAATACTTGGATCATGTTATGTGTATATAAATCTCGATGGGCCTCTGCCCGCTGAACCACCGCCTACTGCCCCTAGGGTAGAAAGAGACAATTACAAGAAACATCGTAATGATTCTAGAGATGTAAGTTGTCTCATGCTTGCTGCTATGTGTTCAAAACTCCAACAAAGTTTGGAACATTTGGAAGCCTATGAGATAGGCGTGGAGTTGAGAACCATGTTTCAAGAGCAAGCTAGGCAAGAGAGGGACAAGACCATTGTTGCATTCACTACTTGTAAAATGAATGAAGGGCAACAAGTGAGTCCTCACTTTCTTAAAATGAAAGGTTATGTAGAGCACCTTAAGAAACTTGGCTATCCAATCCCATTGGAGCTAGCCACGGATCTCATTCTTAATTCATTGCCTAAAAGTTATAATCAGTTTGTAATGAATTATAACATGCATGGAATGGATAAGAATCTCTCTGAGTTGCATGGGATGCTCAAAACTGCAGAGATGACAATTGTGGAGAAAGGTTCTCCCGTGCTTTTGGTTCATGATGGGAAGAAGGCTAGTGCGAAAGGAAAGGGTAAGGCAAAAGTTGTCAAACCCAAGATAAGCAAGGCAAAGGTTGCCAAGGTTTCTGAGGCAAAACCCGATTCACAAAAGGATGCAATCTGTTTCCATTGTCAAGAAATTGGTCATTGGAAACGTAATTGCAAGGCTTTCTTGGAAGAGCAAAAGAAGAAAAAGAGCAGCAAGGCTGCGTCGACTTTAGGTATCTATATGATAGATATTCTCCTTTCTACCACTGATTCTTGGGTATTGGATACCGGATGTGGTTCTCACATTTGTCTAAATGTGCAGGGATTAAAGAATAGGAGACCGCTTAAAGAAGGTGAAGTAGATCTACGTGTGGGGAATGGAGCAAGAGTTGCTGCATTAGCCGTAGGGACTTATGAAGTCACTTTACCTTCCGGATTAATTCTTGTTTTGAACAATTGTTATTATGTTCCGGATTTAAGCAGAAATATTATTTCAATTTCGTGTTTGGATAATGAAGGTTTTAAGTTTCTTATTGAGAATAAGAAATTTTCTATATATTTAAATGATGTGCTTTATGGTATTGCTAATTCATTTAATGGCCTTTATATCTTGGATGTCAAGAATGAAAATAATGTCTATCATGTAAATAAGAAATCTAAACCTAAAGATGTAAATCATACTTATTTGTGGCATTGCCGTCTTGGTCATATTAATGAGAAGCGTATCTCAAAACTCCATGGGGACGGACTTTTGGGTTCATTGACTTAGAGTCATATGATACTTGTGAGTCGTGTCTTCTTGGAAAAATGACTAAGACACCTTTTACCAAGTTGGGTGAAAGGGCAAGGGACTTATTGGGGTTGATACATTCCGATGTATGCGGACCATTAAGTAGCAATGCTAGGGGAGGATTTCAATACTTCATAACCTTCACTGATGATTATAGTAGATTTGGGTATGTTTACCTAATGAAACATAAAAGTGAAGCATTTTAGATATTTAGAATATTTCAAAATGAAGTAGAAAAACAACTTGGCAAAAGTATAAAGGCACTTCGATCAGATCGAGGTGGTGAATACTTAAGTCAAGAATTTGATGATCATCTAAAGAATTGTGGAATAGTTTCACAATTGACTCCGCCCAGAACACCACAATGGAATGGTGTGTCTGAGAGGAGAAATCGGACTTTGTTAGACATGGTTCGATCAATGATGAGTCTGGTTGATCTTCCAATATCCTTTTGGGGTTATGCTCTAGAAACCGCTGCTTTCACACTAAATCAAGTTCCAACTAAATCGGTTCCAAAGACTCCATATGAGATGTGGAGTGGAAACAAACCTAGTTTATCTTTCATGAGGATTTGGGGTTGCGAAGTTTATGTCAAGAGACTTATCTCTGACAAACTAGCACACAAATCTGATAAATGTATTTTCGTGGGATATCCTAAGGAAACTAAAGGATATTACTTTTACAACCGAGAGGACAACAAAGTGTTTGTTGCCCGAACTGGTGTCTTTCTAGAGAAAGAGTTTCTCTCCAAAGAAATCAGTGGGAGTAAAATAAATCTTGAAGAAATTCGAGACCCAGAAAATAACATTGAACCAATAGTGGAACAAGAACAAGAACCACAAGGAGTTGTGGAACCTGTTCAAAATACACAAGCAACTCGCAGATCTAGTAGGTTACGATCCGAGCCCGAGAGATATGGATTTCTCGTAACGGATAGTAATGAGGTAGAAATCATTGAGAATGATGAACCGTCAACCTACCAAGAGGCGATGTCTTCTCCTGATTCAGACAAGTGGCTTGGAGCCATGGAATCCGAATTGCAATCCATGCAAGACAATCAAGTTTGGAATTTGATTGATGCGCCCGAAGGTGTAAAAACCATAGGATGCAAATGGGTCTTCAAGAAGAAGACTGACATGGATGGGAAGGTGCATACTTACAAAGCTAGGCTTGTAGCGAAGGGTTATAGGCAAGTTCATGGTATTGACTATGATGAGACTTTTTCACCCGTAGCAATGATCAAGTCTATAAGAATTTTGCTTGCCATTGCCGCATATCATGACTATGAAATATGGCAGATGGACGTCAAAACCTCTTTCCTGAATGGAAAACTCCAAGAGGATGTGTATATGACACAACCAGAAGGTTTTGAACAAGATTCTAAGGTATGCAAATTGCAAAGATCCATCTATGGATTGAAGCAAGCTTCAAGGAGTTGGAATCTCTGTTTTGATGAATCGGTCAAAGAGTTTGGATTCATTAAGAACGAAGATGAGCCTTGTGTATACAAGAAGATTAGTGGGAGCATAGTGCTATTCCTTATTTTATACGTGGATACCATATTGCTCATTGGAAACGACATTCCTACACTTCAGTCAGTGAAGACTTGGTTAGGAAAGTGCTTCGCAATGAAAGATATGGGTGAAGCCGCATATATACTTGGCATTAAGATCCATAGAGATAGATCAAGGAGGCTACTTGGTTTAAGCCAAAGTACATACATTGACAAGGTCATTAGAAGATTCCGTATGGAAAATTCTAAGAGAGGCACCTTGCCCGTGTTACATGGAGTTTCTCTAAGCAAGACTCAATGTCCTAAGACAAAAGATGAGCGTGAGAAAATGAATGATGTTCCATATGCTTCGGCAATTGGGTCCATCATGTATGCCATGATTTGTACTAGACCGGATGTATCTTATGCTTTGAGCATGACAAGTAGATACCAATCCGACCCTGGCGAAAATCACTGGATAGCTGTAAAAGCGATTCTTAAGTACTTGAGAAGGACTAAAGACTCGTTTTTGGTCTATGGAGGAATGGAAGATGATCTCGTTGTAAATGCTTACACGGATGCAAGCTTCCAAACCGACAAAGATGATAGCCGATCGCAATCGGGTTTTGTGTTTATGTTAAATGGTGGAGCTGTAAGCTGGAAGAGTTCCAAGCAAAGTACAACCGCTGATTCTACAACAGAAGCTGAGTATATTGCTACATCGGATGCTGCAAAGGAAGCTGTTTGGATTAAGAAGTTCATAACTGAACTTGAAGTGGTTCCTAGTATTGCTAATCCAATAGACCTTTAATGTGATAATAATGGTTCTATTGCTCAAGCAAAGGAACCAAGAGCACATCAGAAATCCAAACACATACTTAGGCGTTTTCATATCATTCGAGAAATCGTTGATAGGGGAGGCGTAAATATATGCAGAGTACCTACTGATGACAATGTTGCGGACCCGCTAACAAAGGGACTTCCACAAGCTAAACATGATGGTCATGTTAGGTCCATGGGTATTAGATACATGGGAGATTGGGCCTAGGGCAAGTGGGAGATTGTTGGTAGTGGTGCCCTAGGCACGTTTAATAAACGTTGTAATTGTTATAATTTATTTCATATCAATAAAGAGATGTTTTGATTATTATTGTTGTTCATGTTTACTTATAATAATCTCCGTCCCTAGTACTTGTTAAGCACTAGTATAAAGGCTAAATGATCATGGGATGATCATGTTAGATTTATGGGTACTTGTTTGGAACAAGGTACTGGACATGACCCGCCGTATGAGATTTATGTCATGGTCTATGTCGAACATATATCTCATATTAGTTATGTCATTTGAATCCTTAGACATGAAGTTATTATGGTCTTCCACTTGATGAACATTATGTTTGACATATTCAAACGCTACCTTTAACCGGGTAGTTATAAAGGGTATGATTGGCATAATCTGATTCACGTAGGGAAGAGTAATAAGCTAAATGAATTTGTCCCTCTTCGGAGAGATGTCAAGCTTGGGCCTCTCGTAGGAATGATGTTGATGAAATGTTCGGCCGGACTCAAATGAATTGATTGGATCAATGTCATTTGGATTATCAACATATTCGGAATCGAGAAAGTATTGAACAAAACAAGTTGACCGTTTGATCATGACTTGTGTTCAATGACATCATGGACAAAGGGATTATGACATATTCTAAGAGGAATGCGAACTTGTATCTAGTTATACTAATTGGGTAGGTATGACGGTTTGCTAGAACCTAATCATATCTTATGGTTTCATGTTTGAACCCATTGCCAACTTAGTATAATCCTAGAGGGTCACACACAATAGAACGAATCTTTAAAAGGACTATATTGGAATTTTAGGAAATTCTGGACTTTCTGGGGAAGTGGGCGACCGCACAGTATGGACTGGGCGGCCGCACACTTAGCCCATTTTTGTACCAGTTTTGCTTCAGATAGTTGTGCGACCGCACAGTGCATTCTGGGCGGCCGCACAGTACTGTCGGGTGGCAGATTCCTAATTTGATTAGGAAACGAATTTTGGACGGATTTTGACACAAGTTTTTCTATTTGGAATAGGTCATACTTGTGTATAAAAGACCAAATTCGGCCAGCACTCAAGGCCAATGATTTTGTGAGTCTCAAAGAGTTTGAGAGAGGGTTTATTTTGTTCCAAGACATTCTTGGTTGAGGAACAAAATAATACACAAAATAAATTCCATATAGTTCTTTTGATTGTGAAAAAGTGTTTCACAATTTGGTCTAGCAACCAAGATCAAAGAAGCTCCTTTGATATTCGTTCGAAGTGTGGATACCGCTAGAGGGTGAAAATCATCATCTTCAAAGTTCGTGTTCAAGCTTTGTGATCGTGATCAAGTCTTCAAGTTTCTCCACCAAAGACCAAGAAAATTCATAGCCATCAAGGGTTAGTTATTCCTCTATTCATCTTGTTGTATTTGATTTAATCATATGAACGGATCCATGGCTTTGGGTTTCAAAATTTTAAATGCTAAATTCCGCTGCGCATGTTTGATCGAAACCCAACACTCTATACTTTAAATACAGCAGACGGATCCTCGAATCTCGCCAGGTCATCTCTCGACTTTAAATGCGGCAGACGGATCCTCAGATCTCGCCATGTTTTCTCTCGACTTTAAATGAGGCAGACGGATTCTCGGATCTTTCCAGGTCTTCTCTAGACTTTAAATGCGGAAGACGGATCCTCGGATCTCGCCAGGTTTTCTCTAGACCTTAAATATGGAAGACGGATCCTCAGATCTCGCCAGGTCTTCTCTAGACTTTAAATACGGCAGACGGATCCTCGGATCTCTCCAGGTCTTCTTTAGACTTTAAATGTGGCAGACGGATCCTCGGATCTCGCCAATCCTTTATCAGCAAAAGTCTATCCCTCACAATTTCAAGTTCTTGTTTTCATCGAGTCTTTGCTTTTTTTCATAGTGGTGTCCTCGACGGGTGTACTTACTTTCGTCGGCGCGTTTTGCTTTGCAATCCACGTCGCTGAGGGGATCTGTAGACACCCCGCCTTGGACCGCTCACCCCGATTGCACGGTTGATCTTGTGTTTCTCCCTATTTTAAGTGTTTCTCGTTAGTTTCTGTTACTTCCGTTAAGTTCCTGATTGACTTCGTTAAGTCCAGGGACTAAACTGAATAACAGGGCTGACTTTCCAATCCATTCTATCAAAAAGGCCATCTTGAAGTCGCTCGCCTCCGCCCGTAGGGGTCAGAAGTAAGCACGTCCCGCCACCAAGGCAGGAGGTGCGCCCACCTGGGCGTTAGGTACAGATTCTGTCCAGGAATCCCTCCCTTGCTCATTTTACATGATTTGCCCAGAAACTGATCTTTGTGACTTTGTTTTGGCACCAAAAACATCTTTTTTTACACCTATATAAACCCTTCTAATCCACCATTTCAAAGGACTCTTTTGGAATACTCTTAGGAGGTCTTTTTGTGACTAAGAAAACTATACACAAACCATTTCAAAGGCATTTTCAAGGCAATTCACCAAGAAGTGTTTGAAGTCACTTGAAGCTTAAGTAAAAAACTCTACTTTTTTCATCCCGTTCTACTCCATCTCCCTTCTTCTCTTTGATTTTATCAAACGTTCAATCACCCCAAAACCATTTTGGGACATGACACCAAAGGCCACTTCATTCCATTGAAGTTGGCTAAGGAGTTATCTCCCTACATTCCAAATACCCCCTTTTTAACCCCCTTTTATCATTATTAAGAATAGGAAGAATATTTTAATTATGTAGACTTTGAACAAGCAAGACCAACATTAGTTGGGAGATATGGGTGTTTAAGTACTTCCCATCTCGTAACCTAACCCCCGAACCTCATAACAAGAATCTCTGTTTTCGTAATCAAACTCAGGCAATACATTAGGTTTTTCTTATGTTCCTCTAAAACATAGGTGGCGACTCTAATAATCTAAAACACAAATAGACATCCTAGGATAATCCACCGGTCTAGCTGAAGCCGTGCTTCTCTCCCAGGGTATTGTTAGTACCCAACTTGAAAATGAGTTATTAGACATTCTAGAACTCACAGGGACCTCCCAGGTATTTACGAACTGCGTAGGACTTATCCAGGATTTCCCGAAAAGCCCAGATAAGGAGATATTGACGACCTGATCGGATGAAGCTGCAAAGATAGACGTTATCTCTTCATCCTACAGAGTCTAAGCTGATCAAAGCATTAGGAACCGAGCCAACCACTTGGACCGGCCGGGCAGCCAGTCTAGGAGGGGCTAGGCGGCCACTCATTCCGGGTCAGAAACCTTATAAATAGGTGACCTCTGTTCATAATTTTGACACACAATTCTCTCCCCCGAGTTCTACAGTCAAAACTGCAGACAAAATTCTCTCTAAGCCTTTCTAGCAATCCCGAAGGTCCGGCAAATCCGCGCAAGAGATTCAACTTCGTTCTTGTCAAGATTGGTGAGAATTTGTCATGTTTTCTTAGTCTAGATCTGATTTATGCTAGTTTCATTATGTTTATACACCTATATTCATGTGATTCATAACGTGTTCTTCATGTTCTTGCTAGAATTCATAATATGCTCTATATCTAGGGTAGCGATCTTCATGTTTATGTGTTCATTCATACATGTTCATAAAATTCTTATTATTATGCTAGATCTACGGCTTATCCCATGCATAACATGCTAGGTCTAATGTTTTAATCCATGTTCATATTGTATAGCGGATGATGATCAACGAGATCTACGAACTACTTCTAAACCCTAAACTGTAGGTAATTACTCCCATGATCAATAATTCTCCAAGGATGAATATGATGAATACACATTGATCTTATCAATGGTATAATCACTATTCTAGGATGTGATCATCTTACATGATTATTTCTCCTCCCCCTTCATTATGCATGATCCCACTTATTCTCTCTATTCCGATTATGTGCGAACTATGCTGACCTGAGCTTCTCATCACGAGAGGAACGTAGGCAATCTCCGGATCCGGTCTCAATCACTAACACTCTACTAAAACATTCATTATGATAGAAAGTCCGATCTATCGGGCGATAGGAGTAATAACTTGATATTCTTCTCTTGTCGGAACTTGACCCCGACCCTCTCTGTTAGCTGTTTCTCAATGTTTTAGCTCAATAAAAACAACGTGGCAAATATTAATAAAGTTAAATGCCAATTTGAATATCCTAATCCCATAGAAAAGATAAATAAAGATAAATAAAAGAAAGACTTCCCGTGCGTCGCCCGCATTCGAAAAGGGGTATTCACTGTGGCGACTCTGCTGGGGACTAGCTTTGAACATCTTCAAACATAGAGGGTCAAACTTTCGTCAATATCATGATTGTACTTACTTGTTCTTTTCCCCCTATACTTTATCTCTTGTACATATCTGCTTCCCTTATACTTTAGTGCGTTAATATCTTAACTGTTTCCTATTGTACCCTTTCTAACTGTTTTGCATTGCATACATGTAAATAAAAAAAAAAATCTCTGTTTTCTCCCTCAAAAATAACTAGTTGTTGTCTGCACACTACCACTAGGTCCATGTCACACTGCACACCCTACTGGATACTCCGCTGAGTGCACAGATTTTGGTGATCCTGTCGCCTCTATCTTCGTGGCACCCGGGCTATCTAACTCACTGTTTTCACTTGTGAAGCAGTCGAGGTTAATCCCTTGTTCATTTTGAAACCATGCACTCACAGAGTCTAGGACACTCCAAAGTTGACCGGTTGGTTTGACTAGCTTTTCTTTATAGACAACTAACGTATCGTTCATGCCGTCATCGGTTAAGTCTTTAATGAGCCGAGATCCTTCGAGAGAAAAAAAAAGCACAAAAAATGAAATTCCCTACAAGGGTGTGCATATAGTAAGTCGAGTGATACTTTGTACAAGGATCTCAACTCATTAAAAATTTAACGGAAGTAACATAAATGTTACGTTAAATGCCTTTAAACAAGGGTTAGTCGCTAGGATCCGTTAGGTCGGTGGAAGTCGCTTGCCCTATAGGACCCTCTCCTAAATTGTCCGTTTGGGATGTGCAATACAGGTGAAAAACGAGGGGTCTATAGACGTAGTGATGACCTCCACTGATCCAGGTTTTGTAGATAGTAACCCAAAGAGGGGTACCCCTTCCAACCATTAGGACTAATAATACATTGTTTTGTAAATAACAAAATACATTGCATAAGCCTTGTCCCGTCCTAAACCTCTCGTCCGCTACCTCTACAGAGAAGCAAGTTTGGGTCCGTTCCGGTGCTCGTCTTCAACGGTCAAGCCTTCCGCAAGCTCAGTCTTCAGTCTCTGCATCAATGATGTCTCTATCATCAGAGCCTACTACTGTCTCCACTCCGCCAGTCTCCGCTTCTGCCGATGCAGAGATCGCTGCCAGCATCAACCACTCGGACATTCCGCCACCTCTCCATGCTTTCTTCACCAACCTCATGCTACAAATTTCTAATCTTGAGGATCGAAGCAAGTCTCTAGAAAGGGTCAACCAAGATCTCAAAGATCACCTTCATACTGAGATAAAGAAAAAAGGTGTAGCAACTAGCTTCCATAGTGGGGACGCTATTCTTATCGAAGATGAAACAGTGCCTGCAACCTACCCCGCCAATGATGATGCTATCCCTCTTAAGGTGCCCAATCACCAAAGGGTTCCTCCTCTTAATTTCAGTGCTAAAGCAACCTCCAGCAAGGGTCCATATGAGCCGTCACCAGAATTAATGGGCAGTTACTTGTCCTCTACCAAGTTGCCACCCCCTTCACTACCATTGAGCATCGGTGCCGCCGTACCTACAATATCCACTTCTCCTCTCGCTACCTAGGCCTATGGTAGCACAGACTTCTCCAATCACCCTCTAGTGGTTGTCATGCAAGAACAGATCCGCAAGCTATCCGATACGGTCTCCAAGCAATCCGCTCCGATAGTCAAGTCCATCAACCCAAGTAATATGGGTGCTCTACCTAGAGACTTCAAGATGCCGAAGGTCTCTACATTCCACGGTATTACTTGTCCCAAGACTCATCTTGACAGTTATATGCTAGCCATGAGAGCCCGTGACTGTACCAACGAGCAAATGGCCCGAGTCTTCCATACCACTTTGGATGGAATCACCCTCCGTTGGTTCTTGAGTTTGGATCCTTCCGAACGAGAGACATGGGAACAAATCACCACTACTTTCTGTGAGAAGTATCAGTCGAACCTAAATTGGAACGTCAACCGTACTGATTTAGAGAACACCATGCAGAGGCCCGGCGAGCCTATCTATGACTTCTACAAGAGGTGGAACCACAAGCTAGAAGAAGTACAATACCCTCTTAAGGCAAAGGAACAAAAGCAAATTTTCTTCAAATTCTTGTTACCCGAGCTTAAGGTGGCGTTTGGTAATAGGTACTTTCCCGATCTGCGGGAAATGGTCGATGCTGGGGTCAGACACGAAGCCGGCATTACTGGTGTTGTTAAAGAAGCTGCCAAAATAGGAAGCTCTTCCTTCCCCTACAAAGCTCCGAATGGTACCTCTCTTAGATCTAAAGAGGTCGCCGGTCAAGTGAACATGGTCCAAGACAACTCTGCATTTGATGTCCAAGCACTTACAAGTGGCTTTCCATGAAAAGAAGATCATTTCTATGACTTTGGCATGCCTACTAGCAAAGTCTTTGAGGTGTTGATAAAGAAGGGCTTGATCAAGCCACTTGAGAATTTTGAACCCATCAACAAAAAGGTTAATCTTGATGCAACCAAGTTCTGCAAGTACCACAAGTACATTGGCCATACAACTGACGACTGCGTGCAACTCAAGCGTGTCATCCAAAAGCTAATAGCCGATGGAAAAATTGAGAAGCCTAATGGTTCGAACACCATAGCAAACCTGCTCCCCAACGATGGTGGCGTCAACATGGTCGAGGTTATAGGAGGCGACATCGG
Organism: Campanula takesimana; assembly: GCA_026119855.1. Taxonomy (NCBI): domain Eukaryota; kingdom Viridiplantae; phylum Streptophyta; class Magnoliopsida; order Asterales; family Campanulaceae; genus Campanula; species Campanula takesimana. The sequence continues at coordinate 332,531 of JAOWBW010000158.1, read as the reverse complement.
CATTCTCGAGATGGTAGATGCCTTTACCGAATTGGGGCTAGACATGAATGCTCTATTCAGAGGACTAGTCAAGATCGGGTTGATAACTCCTTTGGAACGCAGATTCCAATGGCCTAAGCATGGGGGCGACATGTCCAAGTTTTGCTACTACCATAGAATGTCCGGGCACACTAACAATGAGTACTTCGCCATCAAGCAAGTCATACAAAAGCTCATCAAGGACAGTATCATTGCTGACCCAAGGAAGATCATCGCCATGGGTGTCAATATGGTGGAAATAACTGGAGATGATATCTTAGAAATGGTCGAAGCCTTCAAAAAACTACAGTTGGATATTAATGTTGGTGTTGGTGCCCTAGGCACGTTTAATAAACGTTGTAATTGTTATCACTTATTTCATATTAATAAAGAGATGTTTTGATTATTATTGTTGTTCATGTTTACTTATAATAATCCCCGTCCCTATTACTTGTTTGGTATTAGTATAAATGATAAATGATCATGGGATGATCGTGTTAGATTTATGGGTACTTGTTTAGTACTGGACATGACCCGTTCAATGAGATTTATTTCATGGTCAATGTCATACATATATCTCATATTAGTTGTGTCATTTGAATCCTTAGACATGAAGTTATTATGGTCTTCCACTTGATAAACATTATGTTTGACATATTCAAACGCTACCTTTAACTAGGTAGTTATAAAGGGTATGATTGGCATAATCGGATTCATGTAGGGAAGAATAATAAGCTAAATGGATTTGTCCCTCTACGGAGAGATGTCAAGCTTGGGCCTCTCGTAGGAATGATGTTGATGAAAATGTTCGGCCGGAATCAAATGAATTGATTGGATTATCAACATATTCGGAATCGAGAAAGTATTGAACAAAGACAAGTTGACTCGTTGACCATGACTTGTGTTCAATGACATCGTGGACAAAAGGATTGTGACATATTCTAAAGGAATGTGAACTTGTATCTAGTTATACTATTTGGGTAGGTATGACGGTTTGCTAGAACCTAATCATATCTTATGGTTTCATGTATGAACCCATTGCCAACTTAGTATAATCCTAGAGGGTCACACACAATAGAACGAATCTAAAAGGGACTATATTGGAATATTGGATCGAAGGACCATTGAGGGATTTAAAGAATTAGAAGAAGAAAACTGGAAACAGAGGAGGTCCGGGCGGACCAGTGGAAGGACCTGGGCGGACCTGGCATGGTCCGGTCGGACCACTTGCCATACCCGGCCGGACCAGTCGGTTTCGGGAGGAAACTTCCTTAATCCATTTTCTTGCGGGTTTAGACATAAGTTACCTATTTGGAATAGATCTAACTTGTATATAAACAACCCTAATTTGTCCCTTATCAGTCAATGTGTTTTTACAAGCCTCCAAAAGAGTTTTTGAGAGAATTATTTTGTTCTAAGAGATCATTGATTGAAGAACAAAATTATACACAAATTATATTCTATATAGTTCATATTAATTGTGAAAACGTGTTTCACAATTTTGGTCTAGTAACCAAGATCAATAAGCTCCTTGATATTCGTTTGTGGTGTGGATACCGCTAGAGGGTGAAACTCATCATCTTCAAAGTTCGTGTTCAAGCTTTGTGTTCGTGATCAAGTTTCTAAATCTCCACGAGGATCAAAAGCTAGAAATCAAAGTCATCAAGGGTTAGTATTCTAGTATTCATATTGTATGCATTTGATATAATCATATGAACGGATCTATGGCTTTGGGTTTCTATTAAAATTTTAAATGCTATTTTCCGCTGCGCATGTTACTCCGAAACCCAAGAACAGTGGTATCAGAGCCCCGTTCATGTTGATTAATTCAATACCAGATCATGTTATGTGTATATAAATTGATGTTTATGTGCCTAGCATGATATGAATATTGGATTATGATGTTTATGTGTTATATGATTTTATGTGGTTTATTGTTTTATAAACTTTAATCGCACTATTTAATCGCAATAAAAATTATGTTGGATTTAAAATTGTTTAGGTTATCAATCTCTGATTGGATCAAAGTTTTGATAATCGGGGAAAAACAATTTTGAAACAAATTTTCGAACTTCAAAAATTTTGGTTTTCTGGCGAAGGTCCGACCGGACCAAAGGAAGGACCCGGCCGGACCATCTGGTCTGGGTCGGGGTTCTGGCTTTTGATTTTGGTTAGATTCAGAATCTGAATTTTTCGAAGGGGTCCGACCGGACCAGTGACAAGACCCGGCCGGACCTGCTGGTCTGGAGCGAGTTTTGGGCAGTTGGTTTGGGGGCGGATCTTGGGGTTTGAATTTCCTATTTGTTTTGATCTTGTGATTCTGAGATAGGATCAGAGTTTGGATGGCTAACCTACGTTCATCGAGATTGTGTTTCCCAAACTTGATCGCATTCAAAGTTTCAAAGATAAAACAAAGTTAGAATTATGAAGAGTTCATAATTGCTAAAATTGAGAAACAAAATTTTGATTCAAAGATTGGAGATCCATGTGGAATTGTGGATGCAATTGGCCTACGTTCATCGAGACCATCTATTGCTTAGTTTCGGCCACATGGACTACTTTCTTGGTTTCTTGAATTAGTGCGGAATTGTGGATGCCTTATGGCTTAGTTTCGGCCGCACTTCTTGTTGTCTTGATTTGGAGATAATAACCAAAGTTGAAATAGTTTCATCCTCATAATTATAGAGAAACTAATGACACATAAATATTATGCTTAAATTAATGATTATTAATTTAGTGACTAAACTTGATGCATAACATGTTTATATTATGTGCTCATAAATGTGTTGTATGCTATAAGCATTGAACCTTCATAAAAGTTTTAAGTCCTTTCTGCCATGCCATGATTAAAACACTTGTAAGTACATGGTTGAAATTCATGTGGGCTCGCCTTCGCGAGGTGCATTAATTTTATTCATATATGAGCAAGATGAGGTTCATTAATTTAATGTGGGTTCGCCTCCGCGAGGTGCATTAAATTGAATGGTTCCTATACGTTTAAAATGGTTGGACTTAATTAGGCTTCAAAACAGTTTTGGGCCTAGGCAAAGATGAGATTTAACATGCTTTTTGAAATTGAATTTCTTAAAGAATCTCAGAAAAGAATCTAAGAGTCATATGGGATATGATTGACATGATTATCTACCTAATTAATTTAGTTTTGAGCGGTCCGCCTCCGTGGACTCAAAGTTAGATTAAAGTTGGATCTTAGCCCATTTAAATTATATTATACATTGAATGTATAAGAAGGTTATATAATTTAGTGGGAGTATTTTTTTTGGAAAAATACATTGTTAATTTCTTTAATGAAACTGGTACTTATTAAATTTGAATAATTTTGCATAATTGTAGATAATGACTACCAACACTCAATCAATTTCGCTGCGATCGATCCTTGAGAAGGATGAGCTTCAAGATAATGGTACTAACTTTAGGGATTGGATCCGTAGCCTTAGAATAGTTCTAAGGCAAGAAGATAAGTTGTACATTCTCGATGGGCCTCCTCCCGATGAACCAGAAGCCACTGCCCCTAGGGAAGAAAGAGACAGTTACAAGAAACATCGTAATGATTCTAGAGATGTAAGTTGTCTCATACTTGCTACTATGTGCTCAAAACTCCAACAAAGTTTGGAACATTTGGAAGCCTATCAGATAGGCGTGGAGTTAAGAGCCATGTTTCAAGAGCAAGCTAGGTAAGAGAGGTACAAGACCATTGTTGCATTCACTTCTTGCAAAATGAGTGAAGGGCAACAAGTGAGTCCTCACATGCTTAAAATGAAAGGTTATGTAGAGCATCTTGAGAAACTTGGCTATCCAATCCCATTAGAGCTAGCCACGGATCTCATTCTTAATTCATTGCCTAAAAGTTATAATCAGTTTGTGATGAATTATAACATGCATGGAATGGATAAGAATATCTCCGAGTTGCATGGTATGCTTAAAACTGCGGAGATGAAGATTGTGGAGAAAGGTTCTCCCGTGCTCTTGGTTCATGATGGGAAGAAGGCTAGTGCCAAAGGAAAGGGTAAGAAAGTTGTCAAACCTAAGATAAGCAAGGCAAAGATTGCCAAAGCTTCTGAGGCAAAACCCGATTCACAAAAGGATGCAATCTGTTTCCATTGTCTAGAAATTGGTCATTGGAAACGTAATTGCAAGGCTTTTAAGGAAGAGCAAAAGAAGAAGAAGAGCAGTGGGATTGCGTCGACTTCAGGTTTCTATATGATAGATATTCTCCTTTCTACCACTGATTCTTAGGTATTGGATACCGGATGTGGTTCTCACATTTGTTTAAATGTGCAGGGACTAAAGAATAGGAGACGGCTTAAAGAGGGTGAAGTGGACCTACGAGTGGGAAATGGAGCAAGAGTTACTGCATTAGCCGTAGGAACTTATGAAGTCACTTTACCTTCCGGTTTAATACTTGTTTTGAACAATTGCTATTATGTACCGGATTTAAGTAGAAATATTATTTCAATTTCTTGTTTGGATAATGGAGGTTTTAAGTTTCTTATTGAAAATAAAAAAATTTCTATTTATTTAAATGATGTGCTTTATGGTATTGCAAATTCATTTAATGGCCTTTATGTCTTGGATATCAAGAATGATGAAAATGTCTATCATATAAATAAGAAATCTAAACCTAATGATGTAAATCATACTTATTTGTGGCATTACCATCTTGGTCATATTAATGAGAAGCGTATCTCAAAACTCCATGGGGACGGCCTTTTGGGTTCATGTGATTTTGAGTCATATGATACTTGCGAGTCGTGTCTTCTTGAAAAAATGACTAAGACACCTTTTACCAAGCTAGGCGAAAGGGCAAACGACTTATTGGGGTTGATACATTCCGATGTATGCGGACCATTAAGTAGCAATGCTAGGGGAGGATTTCAATACTTCATAACCTTCACTGATGATTATAGTAGATTTGGGTATGTTTACCTAATGAAACATAAAAGTGAAGCATTTGAGATATTTAGAATATTTCAAAATGAAGTAGAAAAACAACTTGGCAAAAGTATTAAGGCACTTCAATCGGATTGAGGTGGAGAATACTTGAGTCATGAATTTGATGATCATCTAAAGAATTGTGGAATAATTTCACAATTGATTCCACCCGGAACACCACAATGGAATGGTGTGTCTGAGAAGAGGAATCAGACTTTGTTAGACACGGTTCGATCAATGATGAGTCAAGTTGATCTTCCTTTATCTTTTTGGGGTTATGCTCTAGAAACCGCCGCTTTCACACTAAATCGTGTTCCAACTAAATCGGTTCAAAAGACTCCATATGAAATATGGGATTGAAAGAAACCTATTTTGTCTTTTTTAAAGATTTGGAGTTGCGAAGTATTTGTCAAAAGACTTATCTCCGACAAGCTTGAACACAAATCCGATAAATGTATTTTCGTGGGATATCCTAAGGAAACTAGAGGATATTACTTTTACAACCGAGAGGACAACAAGGTGTTTGTTGCCCGGACTGGTATCTTTTTAGAGAAAGAGTTTCTCTCCAAAGAAATCAGTGGGAGTAAAATAAATCTTGAAGAAATTCGAGACCCAGAAAATAACATTGAACCAATAATGGAACAAGAACAAGAACCACAAGGAATTGTGGAACCTGTTCAAAATACACAAGTAACTCGCAGATCTGGTAGGTTACGTTCCGAGCCCGAGAGATATGGTTTTCTCGTAACGAATAGTAATGAGGTGGAGATCATTGATAATGATGAACTAACCACCTACCAAGAGGCGATGTCTTCTCCTGATTCGAAGAAATGGCTTGGAGCCATGGAATCCGAATTGCAATCCATGCAAGATAATCAAGTTTGGAACTTGATTGATGCGCCGGAAGGTGTAAAAACCATAGGATGCAAATGGGTCTTCAAGAAGAAGACTGACATGGATGGGAAGGTGCATACTTACAAAGCTAGACTTGTAGCGAAAGGTTATAGGAAAGTTCATGGTATTGACTATGATGAAACCTTTTCACCCGTAGCAATGATCAAGTCTATAAGAATTTTGCTTGCCATTGCCGCATATCATGACTATGAAATATGGCAAATGGATGTCAAAACCGCTTTCCTAAATGGAAATCTACAAGAGGATGTGTATATGACACAACCAGAAGGTTTTGAACAAGATTCTAAGTTATGGAAATTGCAAAGATCCATCTATGGATTGAAGCAAGCTTCTAGGAGTTGGAATCTCTGTTTTGATGAATCGGTCAAAGAGTTTGGATTCATCAAGAACGAAGATGAACATTGTGCATACAAGAAGAATAGTGGGAACATAGTGCTATTCCTTATTTTATATGTGGATGCCATATTACTCATTGGAAACGACATTCCTACACTTCAGTCGATAAAGACTTGGTTAGGAAAGTGCTTCGTAATGAAAGATATGGGTGAAGCCGCATATATACTTGGCATTAAGATCTACAGAGATAGATCAAGGAAGCTAATTGGATTAAGCCAAAGTACATACATTGACAAGGTCATTAAAAGATTCCGCATGGAAAATTCTAAGAGAGGAACCTTGCCAGTATTACATGGAGTTTCTCTAAGCAAGACTCAATGTCCTAAGACAAAAGATGAGCGTGAGAAAATGAATGATGTTCCATATGCTTCGGCAATTAGGTCCATCATGTATGCCATGATATGTACTAGGCTGGATGTATCTTATGCTTTGATCATGACAAGTAGATATCAATCCGACCCCGGTGAAAATCACTAGATGGCTGTAAAAGTGATTCTTAAGTACTTGAGAAGGACTAAAGATTTGTTTTTGGTCTATGGAGGAATGGAATATGATCTCGTTGTAAATGCTTACACGGATGCAAGCTTCCAAACCGATAAAGACGACAGTCGATCGCAATCGGGTTTTGTGTTTATGTTAAATGGTGGAGCTGTAAGCTGGAAAAGTTCCAAGCAAAGTACAACCGCTGATTCTACAACGGAAGCTGAGTATATTGCTGCATCGGATGCTGCAAAGGAAGCTTTTTGGATTAAGAAGTTCATCACTGAACAAGAAGTGGTTCCTAGTATTGCTAATCCAATAGACCTTTATTACGATAATAATGGTGCTATTGCTCAAGCAAAGGAACCAAGAGCACATCAGAAATCCAAACACATACTTAGACGTTTTCATATCATTCGAGAGATCGTTGATAGGGGAGACGTGAATATATGCAGAGTACCTACTGATGACAATGTCGTGGACCCACTAACAAAGGGACTTCCACAAGCTAAACATGATGGTCATGTTAGGTCCATGGGTATTAGATACATGGGAGACTGGGCCTAGGGCAAGTGGGAGATTGTTAGTGTTGGTGCCCTAGGCACGTTTAATAAACGTTGTAATTGTTATCACTTATTTCATATTAATAAAGAGATGTTTTGATTATTATTGTTGTTCATGTTTACTTATAATAATCCCCGTCCCTATTACTTGTTTGGTATTAGTATAAAGGCTAAATGATCATGGGATGATCATGTTAGATTTATGCGTACTTGTTTATTACTGGACATGACCCGCACTATGAGATTTATGTCATGGTCAATGTCATACATATATCTCATATTAGTTGTGTCATTTGAATCCTTAGACATGAAGTTATTATGGTCTTCCACTTGATAAACATTATGTTTGACATATTCAAACGCTACCTTTAACTAGGTAGTTATAAAGGGTATGATTGGCATAATCGGATTCATGTAGGGAAGAATAATAAGCTAAATGGATTTGTCCCTCTACGGAGAGATGTCAAGCTTGGGCCTCTCGTAGGAATGATGTTGATAAAAATGTTCGGCCGGACTCAAATGAATTGATTGGATCAATGTCGTTTGGATTATCAACATATTCGGAATCGAGAAAGTATTGAACAAAGACAAGTTGACTCGTTGACCATGACTTGTGTTCAATGACATCGTGGACAAAAGGATTGTGACATATTCTAAAGGAATGCGAACTTGTATCTAGTTATACTATTTGGGTAAGTATGACGGTTTGCTAGAACCTAATCATATCTTATGGTTTCATGTTTGAACCCATTGCCAACTTAGTATAATCCTAGAGGGTCACACACAATAGAACGAATCCAAAAAGGACTATATTGGAATATTGGATCGAAGGACCATTGAGGGAATTAAAGAATTAGAATAAGAAAACTTGAAACAGAGGAGGTCCGGGCGGACCAGTGGAAGGACCCGGGCGGACCTGGAATGGTCCGGTCGGACCACTTGCCATACCCGGCCGGACCAGTCGGTTTCGGGAGGAAACTTCCTTAATCCATTTTCTTGAGGGTTTAGACATAAGTTACCTATTTGGAATATGTCTAACTTGTATATAAACAGCCCTAATTCGTCCCTAATCAGTCTATGTGTTTTTGCAAGCCTCCAAAAGAGTTTTTGAGAGAATTATTTTGTTCTAAGAGATCATTGATTGAAGAACAAAATTATACACAAATTATATTCCATATAGTTAATATTAATTGTGAAAACATGTTTCACAATTTTGGTCTAGCAACCAAGATCAAGAAGCTCCTTGATATTCGTTCGTGGTGTGGATACCGCTAGAGGGTGAAACTCATCATCTTCAAAGTTCGTGTTCAAGCTTTGTGTTCGTGATCAAGTTTCTAAATATCCACCAAGATCAAAGGCTAGAAATCAAAGTCATCAAGGGTTAGTATTCTGGTATTCATATTCTATGTATTTGATATAATCATATGAGCGGATCTATGGCTTTGGGTTTCTATTAAAATTTTAAATTCTATTTTCCGCTGCGCATGTTACTCCGAAACCCAACAATGAACTCCTTGTTCTGTGGTTTATCAAGAATGGGGCTGCTCAAACCATTAAAAGGCTATGAGTCTCATCCGAACAGTGATTCGACAAGGTTCTGCAACTTCCACAACATCACCGGGCCTACCACCAATGAATGCTCACAACTAAAACGTGCATTACAGAAGTTAATCAATGACCAAGTGCTAACCGATCCGAGGGAGATTATAGCCAAGATAGAAGAAGAGAAACGGATGGATGTCTCAGATTTGGTTGATGCCTTCGGAAGGCTAGGGATCACCATGACCGGCATGCTCGAGCGACTATTAGCAAGAGGCTTACTCGAGAGGCCCGAAAACTACTGCATACCATTCTCCGACGACCTAAAGAAGTTTTGTGACTACCACCAGATTACCGGTCATACTACCGAAGAGTGGACCGCGTTAAAGAAGTCAATTCAAAGGTTGATCAACAAGGGTTCTCTCGAAGATCCTAGGCTCGCTTTTGATGAAAATAGTATAGCAACAAACATTGGTGATCTAGCCGAACCTATGGTGGCAGACTCCGAGTTCTATAGTGATGATGAAATAGGTTGTACTTCAAAGTTTATTAATGATAGTAATTCTTCTTGTTATATACTGTCATTAGATGAATTATCTTTAGAAGCCTCTCTTTTAGGAGATTGCGACCCCGGTCCACTTAAATCTCCACCACTGTCTATAGCCGAAATCTTCACAGAATCCGCAAAAATACCACAGTCTCCATACGACATGCGAGCCGAAATTAACCTACTCACAAGGTCCGGACAGATCTATCAGTCAGAACCCAAGGGTACAAAGAAGGTTTTCAATAAAGAGTCAGAGCCATCAGACCCTGAGAAAGAGGATCCCATCCTCACGCATCTTGAGCAAACCCAAGCTCACATCTCTTTGTGGTCCCTACTCACTTTATCCCTAGCTCATCGTCAAATGCTCGAAAAGAACTTGGCAGCCACTATGGTCCCATCGAACACCACCCCTGAGAATGTCACACAAATGATCGGCAACAGTCACTTCGGAAATATTATCACCTTTTCAGAACTCGATGAACCTCCATTTGGCATTGATCACAATGAACCTCTGCACATCACAGTCGAAATCAACGGGAAGAAAATTCCTCGATCCTTTGTAGACAACGGATCCGCCATCAATGTATTACCATCACGGATGATGGACGTAGTGGGTGTGGACCCAACCACTCTAAGACCCTCCAAACAGACAATCAAGGCTTATGACTCTACATGCAGATCGGTGTTAGGAATTGTTACTCTACCCATCTCCGTGGGAACTCAAACTCTGTCCATGGATTTCCAAGTGATTGACATACCATCTTCCTTCACCATCCTGCTAGGACGCCCTTGGCTTCACAAATCTAACGTTGTTCCGTCCTCCTTGCATCAGTGTGTTAAATTCCAGTCAGGGAATGAGGTGATAGTTATCTACAACGACCTAGTAACAGCTCAAGGCACCGACACGAAAGGAGTACTTGTGTTACAGATTCAGCATGAGGAAGACCGCAGACTCTTCAGTGGTTTCGAAATAGTGGCACAAGCTCGGATATGTGATGACGATCTCACCAGAACTTCTGATAAAGTGATACATGTCTACAAGATACATCGAAACATGGGCTTCATACCGGGGCTGGGGCTAGGTAACCACTTACAAGGTCCATCACACTTGACTGAGGAAGTAGACCATAGAGGCCTGTTTGGGCTAGGGTCCGTACTTACTCCTAATGACAAAGCAGAGCAGAAGCATATAGAAGTACTCAAGAAGAAGCAACCCCCTTACAAGAAGTCAGACATGAAACCTTACCACCTTTCCCTCAACAGTTATTATGTGAAAGAAGGGGAAGAGTACTCAAACTTCGAGTTCGCAGAGCCATGGTTCGACCACAACGGCAAGCTACAAAAGGGCTTTGAAATCTTCAGAGATGTCGAGTTTGACTGGACCAATCTAGAGCTAAAGTATATGGAACCTCGAAAGACTACTGGCAGAGTTACTACCATCCAGAATGAGTACTACATTAAGGTGAACAAAGATCTGACTTATGATACAGAGTTCGTGTCTCTTGACGAACCGTTAGTCGGCAAAGCTAAGGAAACAGAACCATGGGATGGCCAAGATCTGTTCCAACACTTAAGCCTAGAAGACGATATCGTGGCTGCTATTGAATACAGACCTGTGACTACTGCTATCGAGAATCTAGGGTTGGTCAGTTCGTCCCCTAGAGAGTCAATTTCCCCTAGGTCGGTTAGGTCCCCCATTCTCACTTATGAGTTCGTGTCTCCGTCCAAGTCTAATGACCTCAAGTCAAAAGACTATGATGTAATCACAAACGCTGTCTTTCCTCGTACATTAATAGAAAATCTCCATCTTTTTGAGTATCCAACTATAGCCGCTCTTATAAATGATAAATTAATAAATCAATCTAATGATACACAAATAGTTAATAACGATTCACTAAAAGAGGCAGAAACAAACGAACTAAATGACAAATACATCCGAGAAATCTCAGAGCAGGTTATGAATCAAAAAAAAAAATAGAACCCAAGCTGCCGATGAGGTGTTAACATGTGTGAATCTGCGAAGGCAAAACAAGCCGAAGTGGACTCAGATTGGGAGCTTCTTTCAAGACTAAGAGCGAGAAACATTGATCAAGCTGCTTAGAGAATTTGAAAATATCTTTGCATGGTCCTGTGATGACTCGCCAGACAGAGGTTGGGAACAGTTGAACACATCAGACATAGGGTCAGTGAAGCAAGCAATGCTGCCGGTCAAGCCAGAATGGTCGCCCCACATGGCAACAGAAGTAAAAAAACTACTACAGAGAGACTTCATCAAGTTCACATTTTGGCCAAAGTGGTTGCTCAACATTATCTCCGCAAAGAAAAACGAAAGAAAAGTGACAGTCCATATAGACATCATGAGTCTTGACGAGACGAGGCCCAAACATAAGTTCCCTCCATTCGACATAGATTCACTACTAGAAGCCGCCGAAGACAGAGATGTTCGATCACTCCTTGAAGGTTTCCCCGGTAAAAATCAAATACACGCCGCAGTACAGACAGACGAGAAGTTACTCTTTCACACTCCATGGGGTACCCATTGTCATGCCAACAGATTCCTAGAATGAAAGGGCATTAGTATCTCTTACCACGTGCCAACAAGATCGCCAACAGATACAAATGTCTACAAAGATGATTTAGTAGTACACTCCAAGAGACCCTACGGTCGACACATCGAAGATCTGCGGAAAGTCTTCAACATTCTGAGAGGTCAGAAAATTCTCATGGATCTGTCGAAATGTAGTTTCGGTACCATTCAGACAAAAGCTCTAGGCTACAGATTGGGACAAAAGTTCGAGGCTGACCCAGAAAAGATCAGAGAGCTAATCATGATGTCACCCCCTCGCCAAGAAAGTGAAAGGATCAAAATCATAGGTCTGCTACACTACATCAGTCGCCTCACAATGACAGGAGACTCGCTCCTCAAAGAATTACAGCATTGCTCAGAAGAAGGTTGGAATCAGAAATGCGATTTGGCTCTAACTCAACTAACGAGCCACTTAGCGAATACCCCGTCCTTACGACCGACGCATGGGAGGTTCGAATCACAAAACAAAGCCCCCCATCATTTTCCGACATTGCAAAACCTCGGATCTACCGTTGAACCTCATGTTCAAAGCACTGAAGAAAATCGGTAAACTATAGCCAATGCAAGAATTTAGTCTTACTCCGACACTACAGATTTCCGAATTAAACAGAATGTGTTCCTACCACCAGAATGAAGGGCATAGTACGGACAACTGTCAAGAGTTGAAAGAAAAGGTCTAACTACTCATCAAAAAGGGTCGCTTAACTAAGCAGAATGATGGTTGGGTATACACGGACAACAATGAACTCCTCCCAGTCAAGGTTTACAATCTCCGCCGCTACTATAACTGACCACTACGGTCCTTCTCTACTAAAACAGTACTCTCCATCAGCGGTACTCTCTATCAACGGTCTTCTACAACGGCCATCCCCTTTGTAAAAAAAAATATATATATATATATATATATATATATATATATATATATATATATATATATATATATATATATATATATATATATTATTAATAGTCTCTTTCCTTCGCCCTTCTATCTTCCCTTTCTACAATCAGAAATGAACTACGCTGACCTGAGCCCCTTAGCCCTACTTGTAAAAGGGGAACGCAGGCAGCCTTCAATGGCGCGGTTTCAAAAATAAATAAAAATCCAAATCTGATTTGAGAAAATTTCAAATAAAGCAAACAATCTGTTTATAACTAAAGCGAAATCTCTATTTCCACAAGTCACTACATGTTAACATTTAGTTGATGAGTCTAAGCTCGAAAGAACCTGCGACTAAATAACCTGCTGTGAAATTTAAATAAACTAAAACAAACTAAAATCTAAACTATGTGTCTGCAACGACTGTGGTTGGATACTCGGAGTCACTCCTCCTCTTCCTCTTCCTCTTCTTCCTTCGGTTTCTTGTCCCTTCGTCCACATCTAGCCCGTCTAGTTGGATCTGCAAACAAGTCTTTCCTCAATTGAGTCACCCCTGTTGAGCCTTCTCTCTTTCTTTTCCTCTCAGTAGGTGCTAGCTGAGCCAACTCGGTTTCTACCTCCCGTTGCACATTCTCGTCCTCCCTCAAGCGTCTGCTCGAGACATAAGGGACCACCATCCTATGTCTCAACCGTCTCAGAGTTTGTCCCATATTCCCCAGAGTCGTCTGGTACTAGTCCAAGTATTCTCGAGACAGAAGTATGTCACGTGGTTGATGTATACAGAGAGTGCTGGGCATGAGATCATAAGACCAGCACCGCTCCAAGAGCACTGCAACCCCGTTATTCATAGGAAGTACCTTGTCAGTGACTTTGCTACAAGTCTCATCCCAAGAAGAGGGTATAATTTGAGGCATCCCGTACTGACGGCACACCCGCACTGCATAGTAATAAGTGGTTTCACCAAAGGCAGGGACCCGAATCATGTAGAGACCGCTCTGAGTCAACCGTGCTCTGATAACCCCCCAATGAGGTACCATCCATTTGATCTGAACCGTACTCATCTGTGCCATATATGTCACCCATGTAGAACGAGCCATTCCTACAAATCGCTGCTTCATGCGCCTGCTCTGACAAACCCAAGGTAATACTGGCCCGACAGGTTCCTCCAAGACTCGAAGTCTCTCCTGCAGCCACAAGGTTAACAGTCGGGTACTTCCTCTGGTCATCTTTCGAGCTCCTGAAGCCAATTCTCCAATACCATGCAAAGTCTCCCCAAGCAAGAAAGGGACAATACTGCGATTGGCTCGAACCTGGTCTACCATGTCGAGACAACCCATCGTAGCTACTCCTACGTAAGGTGGAAATAATAGCGAGGCAAACAGATAAAGCGCTAGACAATCTAGAGCCATGTCAGATTCCACCGTGCTATTGATAAACCTGATGGGAAGCCCACAAAGGTCAACGTCACCATCCAACAGAAAATCCCTAGCATCCTCAGCAGAAACTCGTAACAATTCGGAAACCCGAAGCTCCGGAGGCAGTTGGTCCTATGGCATGGCTACCATATCCGTCACTGTCGCACCACAAATAGCAACAAAGTCCTCATACGTAGGGGTGATTTCATTGTAAGAAAAGTTGAAGACATGATTCTCATTGTCCCAGAACTTAACGGCAGCACGAATCAGGTTCTCGTCAGACTTAACCCTATACAGGGACCAAAGACACTTAATCCCGAATCTCCTATCAAAGTTTGCACGAGTTATCCTCGAAAGCTTCCCAACCCAGATCTTCAAACTCTTGATGAAATATTTTTGTCTCTCCTCAGAAATCCTTGGTTGTCTATACATCAAAAAAGCTTGGAAGGATCAAAATCTAGAGCAAAAAGAAGAAAAACTGCTGTCTGTCTCGTCTCTCTATGAGACTGTTGATTAAATAGGGTAGGGAGTTCAAGTTCTGATTGTACAAGAAAAAATCTGACGAAAATCGTGTCAGACTATGGATTAGCCGTGCGGCCAGTCCTTCCCCTTGGTTGGCCACGCGGCCACATAAGCCGGTCCAGACAGATTGCAAGTCCATCCCCAACAAACGCCGGAATGGACCCATTTTAGGCATTTCGAAGGTCACAAGTCACA
The DNA here is from genome assembly GCA_026119855.1 of Campanula takesimana. Taxonomy (NCBI): domain Eukaryota; kingdom Viridiplantae; phylum Streptophyta; class Magnoliopsida; order Asterales; family Campanulaceae; genus Campanula; species Campanula takesimana. Next base: position 317,524 of record JAOWBW010000158.1, on the reverse strand, counting down.
AAGGAGGTCCAATAAAGAGGGTGAAACTGCCCGGTAGTGTGTAATCCCCATCTTACCCCTAGGGCTCATGCATTGTACTAAATGTAAAAACATGTAAATAAAATACTAATTAATTACATACAAAAGGAAATAAAAATATTGTACATAAATGTATATGTTTGTCTATTCCTCTCTGTAGATACCCCGAGAGAGCCCCCACTTGGCTAGAGCGGTGGATTATCCTAGGATGTCTAATTGTGTTTTAGAGTCGCCACCCACGGTTTTGAGGAACGTAAGAAAACCTAATGCTTATGAGCCTAAGTTTGATTTACGAAAACAGAGATTTTTTGGGATGAGGGGTTCGGGGGTTAGGTTACGAAATGGGAAGTACTTAAACACCCATTTTGCCTGAGCAAAGTCGGTCTTGTTTGTTCATAATTCACTTTTTAAGATAAATGTGTTCTTCTTATTAAAATGATGATAAAAAGGGGTTTTAGAGTTTGAAATGTAGGGAGATGACTCCTAGGTCAATTCAATGTAATGAAAGGACCATTGGTGTCATGTCCCAAATGGTTTTGGGTGATTGCACATTTGATTGAAGAAGAAGAAGAAGAAGAAGAAAAAGAAGAAGGAGAGGAAAAATGTTTAGACCTTTACCTATAGTATCCTTAAAAAAGAACCTCTTGTAAAGCCTTGAAGAAGAGGTTGAATACTTTGTTGAAGAAGTCCCAAGAAGAAGTCTAGGAAAGAAGTGAGTAAAAAGGTTTGAAAGTAATGATTTTCAAGGTCCTTCTCCAATGATGGATTGGAGGGGTTTTTATAGTTGAAAAGTCACTGTTTTTGGACCCAAACGGAGTCTCCAAGAAATCTTTCCCGGGCAAAATCATGTATAATGAGCAAGGGAGAGATTCTTGGGCAGAATCTGTAACTGACGCACCCCAGAAGCACGCGCATCCCACCTAGGCGGGGGAAGGCGCGCGCGTCTGGCATCAAGGGGCGGAGGCGCGCGACTCTGAAAGGCAAAATCTGACAGAATGGACTAGAAAGTTAGAACTGTTATTCAGTTTAGTCCCTAGACTTAACGGAGCCCGTCTAGAACTTAACCAAAGTAACAAAAACTAACAGGAAACACTTAAAAGAGGGAGAAACACAAAATCAAGTGTGTAATCGGGGTGAGCGGTCCAAGGCGGGGTGTCTACACTCTCCTCTCTCTAACAAAATGCAGGAAATAAGGCGACTACATCTAGTCCGAGTCAGAATCCTCGATGTCCACATAATCATCCTCTCCACCCTGCTCCGTACGGTGAGACCCACCAGCTCCCGAGCTCTTACTTCGGACAGACCTCGAACTCTCAGCCTCTGTGGGGGACCTCTCTCTACGCTGAGGCAGCACCACATCATCCCGACGGTAGGTGAAAGCAGTGGCCAAGCTCCGGAATAAACGCTAAAAATTATTGCCCCGACGGACAGAGCGGATATAAGCCTCCCGAGTAACCTGGGACAGATGAAGCACGGTTCAGATACAAGTCAAAAGTGGTGTGTGCGTGACAGAAATGAAAAATGTAAAATACCATAGCTCCAGTAGGAGGAAGCTGGGCCCCAATAACCTCACCAGCCTCAGTGAGAGTCAGGTCAAAATCCACCTCAACACCTCCCCGCTGCATCCGAATACTGTCCGGGAACCGCGACATGTCCATACCATATCTAGCTCCCCTACTCGAGCTAGCCGGATAGGCACCAGCCTGCCTCCTCGCCAACACCTGTGGGCTCACCAACACATTCACCACGAACCACTCATAATCAGCCCCACTCTGGTCCAAATGAGCCGGAGTCCTGACCCAGTAGTCACCGCTCCTCCTCAACCTAGCAGGAAACAGCATATCCCTTGGAGGCTCACTCGGGGCCCACAACATAGGATGTCTGCTATGCTGTCTGCAGACTCTCTCGCCAAGATACATGGCATCCCTAGTCAACCCCGTCAGGAAGTAGCGGGAAGTAGTGAAATCCTGAGCCTGACCGACCCCTGTCAGCACTAGATCTGACCAACGGAAGAACTGGAAGTCCTCACGCAAAGGACCACTCAACCTAGCAATAAAAATCCCCAGATCGGGAGTCTTCCTGGCCTTGCCGCGGCCCTCCAACCGGTTTCTCTTTGTCCAGAACCTCATAACCGCGACTTCCTTGACCCCCTGTATGCCGAAGGGAGCAATATGGAATAGCTCGTAGACCCACACCTATGGAAAAGGCAGTATTTCAGTCTATACAGTTCTAACAAAAGACGGACATGGAATAGAAAGAGCGTCAAAAAGTTACCTCAAAAGCAAACTGGAAACAATCAAAGGACGAGGTGCTAGACCTCGAGCAGACATCAAGGGCCCGGTACATCTCCGCCAGCCCGGCTCCGCCCCAAGAAACCTGGCTCGCGTGCTCCAGATCAGTCAGAGCACCCAACAGAGAAAACAGACAAAAGGTCCCCGCACTCGGGAGCAGGGTCTGCGACAAGCTGTACCACAGAAAGGCCCGCACCAGATAGTCAGTGTCGTGAACACCCTCAACATAATCCCGGATAGCCTCCTCCACCAAAGTCCTCAGGCGGCCTGCCTCAAAGCCATTCCCCTTTACATCCTTGCCAAGCGGTATCCCAATCAGTTCCTCCTGACGGTGAGGGTCCGCAGACAAGGACTCATCAAAGGGTAGCTCCACGTCCGTGAACATAAGCCCCGTAATACCAGCAAAGTTGGTAGGAGTAACAGTTACCTCTCCCCAACTAAAATGGAACGTGTGGGTGGTGTCCCACCAATACTCCCTCATCACCTCAACTAGACCCATCACCTTTTGGGTCCCCTCTACAGCCCGTATAGCATCAAAAAACGGACCGAAGCCCAGAGGCCGGATCCTCTTCTTCACCGTACCACCCGACGGCATCCTCTGCCACAGCTCTGCCACCGCTCTCGCAGACCCATGAGATTTCATCCTCTGCAGGTAAACACAGCAAAGGTATGTTACCCAACTAGCAATTATGTGCTATAAATTAGAGTGTACATGCATGCTTTATTTTATCTATTTGCGCATATATTTGCCGTCCCCAAAAATTAATCAACAAATCTCAGAAAATTAATAATCACGAACGATTAATTTAACGCAATCTGAAAGTAATACAACAAGTATGAAATAAAAGACATAAAATACCCAAAAGCAATAAAGCGAGATCGTTACCTCCTTCGCCTCCATCAGTCTCCCACCAGACCAATGCTTATCAACGCCCACATACAAGTCGAAGTGTTGTCCCATTGTGAAGTGCCACTCGTCGGGACGGAAATTTTGATAAGACATCATCGCTCGTTGTTGATGCTGCCCCGCACCTTCACCTAGTTCAAATTGTGGTCCCGCACCACCACCTTGCTCAAATTGTGGTCCCGCACCTGCATTTTGCTCATACGGTTGCCCCGCACCAAAGATATACTCAAGATGCATCGCAATAATGATGAAAGATCTCAAAAGCTCTCTTTTTCTCTCTCTAAATTCGACAAAGAAGGAAGGAAAAATGAAGAAGAAAGAGACAGCCGGCGGCTATTTGTAGGGTCTGTCCAGCGAAGGGACTAGCCGCGCGGCCAGTATGTCCAGGCGACGTGGCACGATCTCGGCCCTCCATCTCGCGCGCGGCCAGTTATTCCTCCAAGCAGGAAATTTTACAATTTACCCCCTCAGCTTATTTTTAATCCAAAATTAACAAATCCGGTCCGGAAGAACGCGTAAATTACCAATCTTAATTAAAAAAAAAACAGTCGTGAAAACCGCGTAAAACACCAAAACAATCTATAATCAAAGGCTGGGAACGTCCTTAAACCCTAAAATTATGATTGGAGGTAGGAAACATCCATAAACCCGAAGGCGGATTAAGGAAACCGTCGTAAAATCCTTAAATAACTAAATCAATTTATAATTGGAGGTCGGAAACTCTGTAAACCCAAAAAATTATAATTGGAGGTGGGAAGCATCTATAAACCCTTCATGTTGAGAATGTTATAGGTGTAACACCGTGCGAGCTCTAGACAATCGGCGTTACCTGTTACCGGATTCTGCGATGCTGAGGAACTGCACTTCTCAAAGTATCGTAGCTCACCGAGAAATTATGCGATTATGTACGCTCTATAGGAAGTTAGAATTCATCCCTCTTTTTGTTCTCGATTCTTTACACTTCTTGTCGAACCGTGCGTATGACCTCTCCTCTTTCCCCAAGTAAAGTCCATCTGCAATGACTTTATTTGTTCTACGATGATTCATTTCTGTAAAGTCTATCTGCAACGACTTTATTGATCAATGATGTTTCATTTCTTTTTGGGTTCCTCCTTTTTATCTACTTCCCTGGTAAAGTCCATCTGCAACGACTTTATTTGTTCTACGATGATTCGTTTCTGTAAAGTCTATCTGCAACGACTTTATTGCTCAACGATGTTTCGTTTCTTTTTGGTTTCTTCCTTTTTTATCTCTTTCCCCAAGTAAAGTCCATCTGCAACGACTTTATTTGTTCTACGATGATTTTTTTCTGTAAAGTCCATCTGCAACGACTTTATTGCTCAACGATGTTTCGTTTCTTTTTCTTTTCTCCCCAGTAGGGTCCACGTGACTTTATTGCTTGACGAATATTTGTCTATCCCCAGCGAAAAGACGATGTCTCATTTCTTTCTCCCTCATATGCTCGAACTACGATTGGCTTGATTCCCTTTGGATACGTAGGTAGCCTGACTTAGGTTCAGCCACTCGACCAACTTGGTCACCTTCTTTCTCATTCCTCTCTCGATTTGGAACTCATGTTTCAGATCGGTTCCTTTTCTTAATCGACGACCCTCTATGCCTTGCAAGAAACGTCACCGAGGGGCTACTGTTAGTACTCAACCTGAAAATGAGTTATTAGACATTCTAGATCTCATAGGGACCTCCCAGGTATTTACGAACTGCGCAGGACTTATCCAGGATTTCCCAAAAAACCCAGATAAGGAGATATTGATGACCTGATCGGATGAAGCTGCAAAGATAGACGTTATCTCATCATCCTCCAAAGTCCAAGATGATCAACGCATTGGGAACCGAGCCAACCACTTGGACCGGCCGGGCGGCCAGTCTAGGAAGGGCCGGGCGGCCACTCCTTCCGGGTCAGAAACCTTATAAAAAGGTGACCTCAGTTCATAATTTCGACACACAATTCTCTCCCTAGAGTTCTACAGTCAAAACTGCAGACAGAACTCTCTGTCTAAGCCTTTCTAGCAATCCTGAAGGTCCGGCAAATCCACGCAAGAGATTCGACTTCGTTCTTGTCAAGATTGGTGAGAATTTGTCATGTTTTCTTTGTTTAGATCTGATTTATGCTAGTTTCATTATGTTTATACACCTATATTCATGTGATTCATAACGTGTTCTTCATGTTCTTGCTAGAATTCATAATATGCTTTATATCTAGGGTAATGATCTTCATGTTTATGTGTTCATTCATACATGTTCATGATATTCTTATTATTATGCTAGATCTACGGCTTATCCCATGCATAACATGCTAGGTCTAATGTTTTAATCCCTGTTCATATTGTATAGCCGATGATGATCAACGAGATCTAGGAACTACTTATAAACCCTAAACTGTAGGTAATTACTCCCATGATCAATAATTCTCCAAGGATGAATATGATGAATACACATTGATCTTATCAATGGAATAATCACTATTCTAGGATGTGATCATCTTACATGATTCTTTCTCCTCCCCTTTCATTATGCATGATCCCACTTCTTCTCTCTATTCCGATTATGTGCGAACTACGCTGACCTGAGCTTCTCATAACGAGAGGAACGTAGGCAATCTTCGGATCCGATCTTAATTACTAACACACTACTAACACATTCATTATGATAGAAAGTCCGATCTATCGGGCGATAGGAGTGATAACTTGATATTCTTGTCTTATTGTAACTTGACCCCTAAACCCCCTCTGTTAGCTGTTTCTCAATGTTTTAGCTCAATAAAAACAACGTGGCGACTCTTAATAAAGTTAAATGCCAATTTGAATATCCTAATCCCATAGAAAAGATAAATAAATATAAATAAAAGAAAGACTTCCCGTGCATCGCCCGCATTCGAAAAGGGGTATTCACAGGTATCTACACGTGGGACCGAATCACCGAGGTATTCCTTAATAAGTACCGGTCTAACCTAGAATGGGAGACCAATCGTACGGACTTGCAAATCACCATGCAACGGGGCGATGAGCCAATTGGTGAGTTTTACAAGAGATGGAATTATAAGCTCGGAGAGATTCCTAAAACTCCCATCAAAGATGAGCAATTGGACATTTTCCAATCATGTTTTAAACCACAATTGAGGGCTTTGATTAGTCATCACTTCTACCAAAATCTCCGAGTAATGGTTAATGCCGGGTCCAAATTTGAGAAAGCTATCAATGAGCAATCATCCGCCCAAAACAGCAGAAATTCCTACAGATACCGCGCTCCTGCCACCAACAAAGGAAAGGAAACTTCGGTATGGTGAACAACATCCAAGGGGAAGGCTCAAACAATGGTCCGAGATAAAGGATGGGGAACATGGATAAACCTTGCTTCACAAGGTTCGAGGATTTTGGAATGCCAATAAGCAAAGTGTTCGAAGGGTTGGTAAAAAAAGGCCTTGTGAAACCCCTCGTTAATTTCCAACCCAGGAATCTCGAAAGATACCTCGATGTCAAAAAAAGGTGTGCTTTCCACAATTACTGTTAGGATTCATTGTTAGTATACCTACTTGATTTGATTGATCCATGCCACGTGTCTTTTTATGGACTTTAGGACCGAATGTAATGAAGTTATACTTCAATTTTTAGATAAGTCCATTTCTAGATTTTTGTTTGTCTAGGCTGAGTTTTTGATTCGGTTTAACCGTAGCGGTTTAGTTCTTCAAACCGCACTCATGCTATCTTTGAACCAACAGCATGGCAACTTGATGGAACCGCGGATGGAAACTTGATGGAACCGCATTCATGAAACCACATTCTTCAGTTTCAAATGAAACCGCACATCAAGTTCATCCCTGGAACCGCTCATATGCCTAGTGGAACCGCAGAGCATTTATTGAAGAATTCTCTAAGTCATTTATTCCTTGAGACAAACATTCCTTTTACAACCATAAAGGAATGTTTCATGACTTGTCAAAATAACTTCAAGTTAACTTGGAGTCACTGCAAGGAATGTCGGTTTTGCCCTGCAATTTGAAATGTTTACCGTTAGTCCTTTTCTGCAACAAAGGACAGTTGTCAGGTAGTGGTGCTACAACTACCTAAGACTACAAGACAAAACCAAGGACGAAAATGACAGCCTAACCAATAGGATTTCGACAGCAGTTATACCGTCCAGATTGGATTCAAATCTTTGTCCAACGGTCACTTAGGTGCACTGCCTATAAATAGCCCTCATTTCTCAACAATGAAGGCTGCTGAGCTTTAAGAGATTTATTCCCAAGTGTTCAAGTTTGCTTTGAATATTTAAACCAAGAAATTCAAACCTTCATTCATCTCCTTAGCAAACCCAGAATTCTTCATCAAGCTTCAAGCCAAACAACCCATCTCACTCAGCCTTTACACAGAAAGTTCTCATTTTCTCATCTATCATTTAGATCATTAGAGCATTTGATAACTTTCCACAAACACACCCGATTTATATGATCACATAGATTATATATTTTGAATACACCGATTGTTATAATAGCTTTATAGGTTATATTGATTGTTTAGAGTTTAGATTCATCTTGTAAAACCTCCTCTAAATTAATACAAGTCTAGTAGATATTAGAAAATCCTAGACTAACCATCTAGGTAGAGGACGTAGTTCATTCAAGAACGAACCTCTTCAAATTGTGTGTTTGATCTTTACTTTCTGTCTTGTTATTTACTTTTCTTGTTTGTGGTCTATAACTTAATACATCTTTGAAATGACTTAAAAAGTGAATTGTGTTTTTCTTTGATCTTTAAGTTGAGATTAACGGTTGCATCATAGTGTTTTTCAACCTGAGTCAAACCGCCCAACTCTTTAACTATCCTCTTGGCCAAACCGCAAAACTCCGATGTGCATTTTATCCGTGCGGTTCTAGTGCCTTGAACCGTAGTTGACCAAACTGATAAGTACTCGGTTGATGAAGATGAAATACCAAATCTATGCCTCATGGGACTGGAAGAAAAGCTTGAAATTGACAAAAGTCTTCCACTGCCAAATCAACAAATGAAGTCAGTTTCACCATGAACTCCTGAGGCTAGATCAAGCAAGGCTCCTACTACACCAAACTGCTTTCCTGAGGTTCAAGCAGATCAAAGCCATGATGACCAGGTACTTGAAAGAGCTAATATTATCTGTCAACAACACAATGCTTAAAAGAGCATATAAATTAATGGTTGCGGAACTTGAAGATTCCCAAAGAGAATGCAAGTCCCACAAGGAGAAAATTGAAGGCCTCAAGATCCAAATTGCTGGGATATCTTCTATTGTGGAAGAAAACCGCTATCTGAAGGATAGAGCCGAGGTACTTCTTGCCCAAATCCATGAGCTTACCGCACAAAGGGATGACCTTCAAAAAGTGACCGATGTGTGGACTAAATCTGGTGTCACTGTGGAACAAATTCTAAATTCACAAATCCCTACTTCGGATAAAAGTGGATTGGGGTTTAAAACCAGTAATGGGTGCAAGTCTCCTTGCCTCTGTGCTGAAGGTGGTGTGGTACCCAATGAACAAACCAAAGAAATTTCTAAAGTTAATCATGCTAGTAAAAATGGATCTAAGCAAGAAATTTAAAATAAAAATTATTTCTTTAAGCATCCTAAAAACCAGACTGGGAGAGATTCAAAGTGGAAAGAAAAATCCACAGCGGCTGAGGGTGACAAGGTAGTATTGAGTGATGAAACCGCTCCTAGTCGGTTCAAGGAAATTCCCATCATTTTTCCTAAAGCCGCACCTAAGAAGAAGGTTGAACTCAATAAAGTGATCTTTATCAAAGCCAAAACCGCTGACCCAGTAACACATGAGAAACCTAAGAAAAGTAAGGGGTTTGTAAAATCGCAACCTAAACCTGGATTTATTCATTGTGCTATTTGCACCGATTATGGTCATGGTGCCGGTCATTGTCTTTTAAGGTTTACACCCAATGCCAAAGGACATAAAAATCATAAGGTCAAACAGGTGTGGGTCCCAAAAATCTGCTAACCCTAGGACCCAAGGAATAAGGGGGACCAAAATCTTTCATGTTTTATTTTTCAAATTTTATGCTTTATGGCTTGTAATGCAAAAAAGAAGAAGGATCTTTGGTACATGGACAGTGGTTGCTCACGACACATGACTGGAGATAATGAACTTATTTGTGATACCATCAGTATGAAAGGCCCCCCAGTAGTGTTTGGAAACAACAAGAAAGGAGAAACAGTAGGATATGGAGCAATCAAATGAGGAAAGGTGACTATTAAAAATGTGTCACTAGTAGAAGGACTCAAGCACAACCTTCTCTCCATATCTCAGTTTTGTGACAAAAGAATGAACTGCAACTTCACTTCAACAAACTGCTTCATTAAAGATGCATCTTTCGGAGTTACAATACTGACTGGCAATAGAACAGGTGATGTGTATATGATATATTTGAGTAATATTGTTTCTATTGCTAACCTCTGTTTTGTAGCCAAAAATATAAGTGAAAGCAGCTGGTTATGGCATAAGCGGCTCAGCCACTTGAACTTCAAATATCTTGCAAAACTACAAAGGGACGGTCTCGTCAAAGGACTACCCAAAGTGGCTGATCACCATGATAAGAAATGTAAAGTATGCCAGCTTGGTAAGCAGCCCAAACAGTCATTCCCCAGCAAAACCGCGCCTTCAACGAACTGCTGCTTACAACTGCTTCACATGGATCTATTACCTGTCCCAACCGTAAGTATAGGAGGAAACCGCTATACCTTGATGGTTGTTGATGACATTTTAAGATATACATGGGTGAAAATGATGGCCTCAAAGGATGATACTTATGGCATCGTAACCGCTCTCTTTAGACAGCTCCAAACTCAGAAATTGGATGACATCGTTGCTGTGCGTTCAGATAATGGAACCGAGTTTACAAACAATGGTGTTGCCTAATATTTTGATGATCATGGAATTGATCACAACTTCTCTGCCACTTGGGTTCCACAACAAAATGGAGTAGTGGAAAGAAAGAATAGGACTTTGATTGAAGCCGGGAAGACCATGATTGCTGAAGCCAAGCTTCCCACTAACTTCGGGGACGAAGCAGTTAATACAGCTTGTTTCACTCAGAACCACTCCCTCATCATCAAAGTCCACAACAAAACTCCATATGAATTATGGAGAGGCAGACCACCCAACATAGCCTTCTTCAAAATATTTGGATGCAAATGTTATATCTTATACAATGGCAGAGAGCATCGAGGTAAATTTGATGCTAAGGCCGATGAATGTATTTTTGTTGGTTATTCTAAACATTCTAAAGATTTTCATTGTTTCAATAAGACTTCATTAAAAATTGTAGAGTCTATCCATGTTACATTTGATGAGCATGATCTTCTAGAGCCACATATGGCTCTAAATGTTGCTGATGATTTTAGTCATTTTGAGACAGGTATATCTTATCCTAATCATTCAGCCGCAGATGACCAGCCTACTCAAACCGCACCACCAGGTTCTCCAGCCGTACCCATTCAAACCGCAAGTGGTGTTGCTGCAGAACCGCTGTCTTCTGATCCCATTCAAACCGTTGAACCAGTTCCAATCATCACCTTCAATGAAGATTTTAATGATTATCAAGAAGAGCCTCCTCTAGAAAATCTTCAAGAAATAGTGGTTCATGAAGACCTCCCTCCAGAAATCAATGAGCATAGAGACCATCCAACTTCAAATTTTATAGGTCCTATCAGTTCTAGTATTCAAACAAGAGGAAGCTTAACTCATAGAGATGACCACAGTTTGTTTACAACTGCACTGTTATCTCAAATGGAACCGAAGAAGGTTGATGAAGTTCTAAGTGATCCAAGTTGGGTAGCTGCAATGCAAGAAGAGCTCAATCAGTTTGAAAGATGCAGAGTTTGGACTCTAGTTCCAAGACCCAGAGATCACACAATAATTGGAACAAAATGGGTATACTGAAACAAGATGGATGAAAATGGTACTATAACTAGAAACAAAGCTAGGTTGGTTGCTCAAGGTTATAGGCAAGAAAAAGAGATAGATTATGATGAAACCTTTGCCCCTGTAGCCAGACTTGAAGCCATTAGGTTGTTCCTGGCATATGCGTCCTTCAAGAAATTCAAGTTATATCAAATGGATGTGAAGAGTGCATTTCTGAATGGTGAACTACAAGAAGAAGTCTATGTATCCCTACCGCCAGCATTTGAAGACAACAAATTCCCTCATCATGTCTTCAAGCTCAAGAAGGCCTTGTATGGACTCAAACAAGCACCAAGAGAATGGTATGACACTCTATCTAAATTTCTTATTGAACAAGGCTTCTCTCGAGGTAAAATTGATACAACTTTATTTATTGCTAAACACAAAGGTCATTCATTACTAGTTCAAATATATGTTGATGATATTATTTTTGGTTCTACTAATGAAACTATGTGTGTTAAGTTTGAGAAGCTAATGAAAGGTAAATTTGAGATGAGTATGATGGGAGAGTTGACCTTCTTTCTTGGACTCCAAATCAAGCAATGTCATGATAGAATCTTTATCAACCAAGCCAAATATACCAAAGACTTGATCAAGAAATTTGGTCTTGATATCGCAAATCCAGTAGATACCCCAATGACAAAGGCCTACAGTTTGGATTGCCATGAAAAAGGTAAGAAAGTTAATCAGACACTCTACCGAGGTATGATTGGCTCTCTTCTTTACATAACTGCAAGTAGGCCAGATATCATGTTCAGTGTGTGTGTTTGTGCTAGATTTCAAGTTGAGCCTAGAGAATCTCAGCTTATAACCGTTAACGTATTATTAGATATTTATGTGGCTCTGTTAACCTTAGACTTTGGTATTCCAAAAAATCTTCATTTGATTTATTAGGTTATTCAGATGCTGACTTTGCAGCTTGTAAGATTGATAGAAAGAGCACTAGTGGTACATGTAAGTTCATTGGATCTCGGCTTGTATCATGGTTCAGCAAGAAATAAGCCTCAGTTTCAGTCTCAACCACTGAAGCTGAATACATTACGGCTGGAAGCTGTTGCTCTCAAATTCTCTGGATGAAACAACAGTTGGAAGACTTGTAGACACCCTGCCTTGGACCGCTCACCCCGATTGCACGGTGGATCTTGTATTTCTCCCTATTTTAAGTGTTTCTCATTAGTTTCTATTACTTTCATTAAGTTCCTGACTGACTTCGTTAAGTCCAGGGACTAAACTAAGTAACAGGGCTGACTTTCCAATACATTCTGTAAAAAAAAACCATCTTGAAGTCGCGCGCCTCCGCCCGTAGGGGTCAGAAGCACGCGCGTCCCGCCACCAAGGAAGGGTGCGCGCGCTTCTGGGCGTCAGTTACAGATTTCTGTCCAAGAATCCCTCCATTGCTCATTTTACATGATTTTTCCCGGGAAGGATATCTTTGTGACCTCGTTTTGGCACCAAAAACATGTCATTTTCAACTATAAAAACCCCTCTTCACCTCCATTTCGAATGACTCTTTTTTGGCACTCTTGAATCTTTTTTTTTCGTAATCAAACTTAGGCTAAGTATAAGGTTTTTCTTATGTTCCTTTAAAACATAGGTGGCGACTCTACAATCAAAATACAAATAGACATCCTAGGACGACCCGCCGCTCTAGCCAAGCGAGCGGGCCCCGCCCGGGGTATCTGCTGTGGCGACTCCGCTGGGGACGTTTGAGGGTTAAACTTGCGTTTCTGATTAAAGTTTACATTTTTCTGGGCATTCTAGTTCCTGATGGGGGAAGCGTGCGCCTCTGGCCTACTTGGCCTAAGCGCGTCCCACATCAGAAACCATAGTCGCCTGCTTCTCAATGTTATTCCTATTCTTCTTTATTCTACACTAATCATTTCTACATGGGTTACAATGTATTTATGATCAGGGCAATTCCCTGAGTCCAAGTGTCTGAGAGGTTTACCCAGAAGCGGGCGCCTCTCGTAGAAACTATGCCCCGTGCGCGCATGCCATGACACAGTCCAGAGGCACGCGATTCTGGGCGGTTTTCCAGAACAGTGATAGTTTCAGAACAGAGCAGAATATTGGGGTGTGGGCACAATTACCTGCATCGGACCTGATTTGGACCTTTGGACTGTTTTATTTTCGTGTTTTGTTTTATCGGTAACACGGGTGATTCGAGAGTTGTAATTTATGTGCTTATTTGATTTTCTTTCATAAAAAAAAAAAAGAAAAAAATGTTTTGTCACATGTTGGACCTCACACTAAGTGCACATATTCTTATCAATTGCTCACTATCGAGTCGCACAAGTTCATAACCCCAAACCCGTCGAGGCCCGTCCTAGAGAGTTTCAAGCTCCACCCGACCTTGACTCTCTCGAAGCGGTAAACCTCAGCCCGTGGCATAGTTTATGACTACATGATGGGGGTGACCTTAAGCCTCTCATTAGCCGAGCACAAGCCAACACAATTCTAGTTAAGGTCTAACACTCCGTGACTAAGTCAGTTTTCATGTGCCGAGATTTCTCTAAACTAATGTCTTCAAAACATACATGCCAAGTGGTTATCATGGACGAAATAAAACTCCATCCCCAAGTGGTTATTATGGATGAAAATAAAAATCCGTCCCCACATGTATGCTTTACTACATTAATTTAGTTTAATCCCGACACATGTAGGAATCACAAGCATGGTGGAATCCGATGAGTATATGGGACCGCGAGAAGGTCTATATACTAGTGTGACGATTCCACTATTTTCTTAGAAAACCCAAAAGAAACTCCGTCCCTCCGACTTATAAAAAAAGTCTTTTCTTTATGTGGTTTTGAGTCGTGTGCCCATTGTGTGTTCTAAGCCTCTTCATGGACCGAAAGTGTTACTCAAGACTGATAAGGGCCTCTTCTGTAATTTAGGTCCAATTGGTACTTACCGCATCTACCGGGATTCAGCAGATCGGCTAGTTCGTGAATTGATCACTCCAACAGCTCCGACAGCATCAATGGCCGGCGGCTCCAACACCGACAACACCATGTCCCTTGAGCAACTCTCAACTATGGTCCAACTTCTCCAAGAGCAAGTCTCCACTCTCAACAAAGAGGCCCAAAACAAAGATGACATTTGGCAATCCCATCTTGACAATCAAAGGGAAGCCCACGAGGCCGAGATGGACCAAATAAAAGCTAAACTCTCTAAGCATTCTAGTGGTAAAGGCAAGGAGGACAATGAAGAGTCCGAATGGACCAAAGGTTTGTTTGAAAGCCCTTATGTTAGTGCCCGTACCAAGAAAATGGGGGAACCAAGCACCGACAACAAAGACCATAAGATGGTTGATTCAATCATGGCCTACATCGACCAACATTTCAACGGTCTCAACATGGGGAAAGGCTCCGACACAAGCCTTTATCAGTCATCCATTCTCATGAGCACCATGGCCGCTCTCCCCGACAAGTTCAATATGCCTGACATTAGAAAATTTAAGGGCAACTCTTGTCCCATGGCACACATCAAGACTTACATATAGGCTATGGTTCCGAAGAAGGTCTCTCCGAAAGTTATGGCACAATGCTTCCCTCTTACTCTCGAGGGGGCGGCAAAAGATTGGTATGCAACTCTCTCACTCACAATCCGTCTTGATTGGGATGATGCCATGCTTGCCTTCAAAAGTCAATACCAAGGCAACACCACTCACCGCACGACCAAGAAAGAACTCGAGAACACCACTCAAAGGGACAATGAGTCCTTTATTGATTTTAAAAGAAGGTGGAATGACAAGCTTGCTGAAATTATCGAGAGGCCTAACACCAAGGAACAAATGGACATCTTTCTTAAGTGTCTAAAGATTGATCTCTGCACCCACCTAAGTGGGGCTTGCTATGCGAACTTCTCTCTAATGTATGAGACAGGGGTCCGAATGGATGACTTGCTCAAGGAGATCAAGAAAAGTTCTCCTAGCTTCCGATACAAGGCCGCCTCTAACTTAATAAAAGAGGCTTCAGTCAATGCCATCACCACTGACAAGGGGAATTATAAAAGGGTTCCTCCACCACAAGGCAAGAAGATTCAAAATGATCGTGTCTACACTCCTATTCACGGCATGACCATCACCGAAGCCTTCGAAGCACTCAAGGCCAAAGGGCAAGTCACTCCTCTCTAAGGGTTTAAGTCCAACGTAATCCATGCCAACCATGCTCATCACAAGTATTGTGACTACCACTAACATAGTTGCCATCTCACCGAGGAATGCTTCGTCCTCCGTAATGTTATCCAAGACCTCATCAACAAGAAGGAATTCATAGTTCCCAATGAGGGTGATGTCAATGTAATAGAGATAGGGGAGTTTGAGGAGACCACTCATTCAATTCCAATTGTGAATGAGGGCACTAATGTTATGAATAAGATTAATAATTCTTGTTACGTTGTGACTTTTGATGAGATAATGAGGGAAGTACTAGAGAATAGGAAAAAGAGGCAAGATGGGAACGTCAACATGCTAACTCGATCCAGACGAGTCATAGCAAGCAACCCCACTACTTCTGCACCAAGCACCTCTTCTCAAAGATCGCAAGCTCGCGACACTCCCGAAGATCCTTTATTAACACAACTCAAGAAGACTCAAGCAAATATCTCCATTTGGGACCTCATTGCATCTTCAAAGAAACATCGAGATCTTGTCATCAACAATCTTGATGACACATCAGTCTCTCCCGATACAACTCCCGAGGACCTTACTGCAATGATAGGCCACATTCATTTTGGCAATGTCATCACTTTTGCCGATATGGACCTTCCACCATTTGGGTCCAATCACAATGAAGCCATCTATCTCAAAGTAAGAGCAAGGGGGAGGCCTATTTTAAGAGTCTTGGTTGACGGTGGTTCCACACTCAACTTAATGCCAGGCAGAATAATGGGCATACTGGGGCTTAAGATTTCAGATCTAAAGCCTTCTACTCAAGTAATCCGAGGTTACGATAGCACTGCCCGCACAGTCATGGGTATGGTGGAAATAGACATTGAGTTTGGGAGCATGGTTATGTCCATCCCATTTCAAGTGCTCGATGTCCCCTCTTCATTCAACGTTCTCTTAGGCTGACCATGGATACATAGTTCTAACGCCGTCCTTTGAATACCCCTTTCCGATGAAGCGACGCATGCGAAGTATCTTGCAATTATTATTATTATCCAAGGGAATATTCATAACGACATTTAAAATTATGAGAGTCGCCACACCGTTTTAATTAGCCAAAACATTGAGAAAAGGCATGTTAATGGGTTCGGGGGTCAAATTACGATAAGAGAAGAATATTGAACGTTATCACTCCTATCGCCCGAATGATCAGTCTTTCTATCATGATGCGGTGTATGTTGTGTACGATGTGTTTGAGACCGAATCTGAAGATTGCCTACGTTCCTCTCAATGTGAGAAGCTTAGGTCAGCGTAGTTCGAGAAGAATTTAGAATAGGCAGAAGAATCGGGATCATGCATAATGAGGGGGAAATTACCTAAAGATTAGGGTTTAGAAGTAGTTCCTAGATCGTGTTCGGGTTGATGAACCCTAGATCATCATCGGCTATGAAATAACATGTAAACATGAAAATCGCAACCCTAAATATGGCATAAATAAGGTTTTAGTCTATGAATATGATGAACATGTGAAGAACATATTATGAACATATGAATAATATGATGAACATATGAATAAACATGCAAGGAACATGAATATTATGAATCTAAACTAAGAACATGTCAAGAATATGAAGAAAAAGTTTGAAAACTTACCTATGTGGGCAAGAAATAAACTTGGATCTTCTTGGGAACCTTGAGGATGTCCTTGGGAGCTTGAAATGCTTAATTAGAGAGCAAATTCGTCACTTAAGGAGACTAAGGTTGATCAAAATTCGGACCCCAAACCAAGAGAATGGAATGGCCTTTTATAGCCATCTGACCAAGGGATCAGACGGCTGAGATTGGCTGAGGTGAGGTTGGCCGCGTGTCCAAGGGCGGATGTGGCCGCATGGCCAAGGTCGAATGTGCCCGCGTGGCCATCATTCCTGGCTGACGTGATTTTCAAGCTAGGGTTTTATTTGGTTTATGGAAACCCTATTTTGGCCATTTTTAAGATGTTCTAGAATGATGAGATATATTTTGGGAATCCGGGACAAGTCTTTGCAAGGTTTCTAATTCCTATAAAGTCCTTGTATATTTGGGAAAGCCCTAATAAACTCATTTTCGGATCGGGTACTAACAGTAGCCCCTCGGCGACGCTTCTTGTAAGGAAATGGGGGGGGGGTCTACGATAAAAGAATGATCCATTCTGAAACATGAGTTTCAAAACAGATGAAGGGTGATGGGACGGCTGGACCTTGGCAGGCGACCTATGTATCCGCGGGGGAATCAAGCCAAACGTAGTTCAAATATATTGGGGAAATTGTAAACGATTGTCCTCTAGTGGGGAGCAACGCCTTCTGCTGGGGATAAATTCGAGTTGCGAGGGAAACATCTGATGGGGATGAGAAATTACCACGTCGGTCAGGTGGCTAAACCTCTTCAGGCTTCCTACGTATCCTCGGAGGAATCAAGCCAGTCGTAGTTCGGAGATGCAAACAATAATGGTGCGAGATATAAAGACAGTGGGGTCTAAAAAATCCCAAGATAAAAATGGTAATAGCCGGAGCTCACGCGATATAGAGATAGACGAGCCTCTGTCAATCACAATAACAAGTGCTGGATCTTACGCAATATAGAGGTAGACGGGCCTCTGTCAATCGCAATAGATCTAGAACACACATGATATAGAAGTAGACGGGCCTCTGCACATCATGATGGTCCTAAGCAATTGTTCGGGGCGCACGCAATATAGAAATAGACGGGTTTCTGTTAATTGCGGCGAAGGAACATAACGAGTTTTGGTAAAAAAATAGGTTAAGAGTACCTAAAATGAACAAACAAGGAATAAACCAGGGGTAAAATTTATATTTTGCCTGTGGAGGCAATGATGGCCGCGTGGCTAAGGCTGCTGAATGGCCAGATCTTCTCTCACGCGGATTGATCATCCAACGGCTGGGATTGCTTGAGGCGAACATGGCCGTGTGGCCAAGTCTCCAGTTTGACTGGATTCTTGGTCACAACGCCAAAATCCCCTCCTCTTCTTCTTCTTTCTTCTTCTTCTTCTTCTTCTTCTTCTTCTTCTTCTTCTTCTTCTTCTTCTTCTTCTTCTTTTTCTTCTTCTTCCACCATTGTCGGGTTAGAGAGAGAGGTGAGTTTTAGAGAGAGAAAACTTCATTTGTTGATTTTGTAGACTCCATTTTGTGTCATCGAAGTCATGGCGGATCGGTGGATCGATGAGGTGCCTTACGGAGGTGGAAATTTCGTGGGTCAGGGTGATTTCATGCCCCCGGAGCATGGACACCAAGAGGGAGGAAATGAGGATCCCTTAGAAGAGGGAAACGCAGGGGTTGGCCCAAATGCGGGCGACCAAGCGGCTCACATGGTTCCGAGGGGCGGATTGAGACCGAGGGCGGCGACTCGAAACTTTCGGGACGGCCTTCTTAAATCAACTTTCGCTCACGACTACGATTTTTACATCGATGCGGATCGTCATTGGTTTGCGGGACTTCCGGCGACTCGAGAGGTAAATTCTGAATTTTGTCTTTTTATTTTCGTACTTTCACAATTTATCTATTTGATAGACAATATAAAATACATGAAAGTACAAAATGTAATCTGCTAGAAATGTAGCATACCTGTGCTGTGTTTACCTGTAGAGAATCAAAGCTCGTGGGTCTACAGTGACCGTGGGTCAATTGTGGGCGTCCTTGCCGGTGGGTCCAGGTGGTTTACGTGCTCGGATCGAGGCTATGGGATTCGGTCCCTTTTTTGAGGTTGTCCGTATGGTTGGGGAAACCTTGAAGGTGACGGCAGTGATAGAGGTGTGCAGGGAGTTTTAGTGGGATACTACTCACACCTTTCACTTCAGTTGGGGAGAGATTACCATTACGCCCACGGACTTTGCGGCTATCACGGGGTTGAGGTTCACTACGACCCCCTACCATTTGACGAGAGTTTGGCGGGTAGATCGGAGTACCGACAGACTTTGTTGGGTGTCAACACCGACCATAAGGGAGGTGTGAAGGGTTATGGTGTGGAGGCTGGCAAGGTGCACCGGTTGGTGTTGTCGGCGATGAGGCCTTTGGGAGAGAGGAGTATGATTTGGACTGCTTGGTCTGACTGTTTTTGTGGTACAGCTTCTCAGAGATCTTGTTTCCTAGTGGGGCCACCGTCTGTAGGTACTCACTGCTAGCAACTTTTGAGGACTTAGCTCAGGTGGGCGAGATCTCTTGGGGTGGAGCCGGCTTGGCCGAAGTATACCGGGCTTTGGTTCACTGCTCGAGGGCTAGCTCGTCGGCATTTGATGGGTTCCAGTTTGCCTTTGAGGTACTACTCTTGTCATTCCTTTGCTTGCTCGTCACAAATTCTAATTTGCACACACTTCTGAATTGATTCCGTTTACCATATGTACAGGTGTGGGTGTACGAGATTTTCGGCGTCGCCCCTTTTCAGTTGGAGATTGGCGATAACAAGGCGGTTCTTATCATGTCCTTCTGGTGTAAGAGTAATAGGCGGGCTCCCCGTAGGGTCAATGATAGGAGGACTGTGGATGCTGCTAACTTGAGGAAGGTGTTTGCGAGGCTACACCTATTGGGGTGGTGTTCTATCCATGGAGTGTGGCTAATGAGCATTCCGTTGGCTATGCTACTGAGTTGACTGCCTCTCGGGTTCTGTTGGTGGGTCTGAGTGGCGACGCCATATATCTGGGTGAGCGGGTGGCTCGTGAGCATAGGGCTGGTGCATTTCCATGGGTTCCCCATGATCCTCCTCAGGACATGCTTCGTCCGGCTAGGCTGAGGACTTTCTTGACTCCGACTCCGGCGGAGCATTATAGGGGTAGTGATGACTATGACGGCTTCGTACGAACACGTCTGAACAGCCCACAGGTACGGGCTAGGATGTTGTCGGGGGAAGGATCGAGCTCGGCCTGATATGTTGTTCAGAGTCGGCCTTTGGTTGACATGCCTCTTCGTTCGAGCAGTGTCAGAGTGGTGCGAGGTGGCCGGGAGGAGGAGATCAGCTTGGAGCCGACAGATGCAGATATCGCTGAGGAGCCATTCGTTCCACCGCCTGATGCCGGGGTATGACTTATCAATCTGTCTCAGATTTGTCCCATGCCCACACACTTTTTGCTTTCTTATTCTCATTATCGCCCTTGACCCATCCAGGTGACTCGGGAGGCATATGTCCGTTCCGTTTAGGGGAGAATGCCTTGATGCGCTTACTGAGAGATGTGTATCAGTCTTGTATTTATCGAGGGGAGGATGTTGACATACCACAGTGTCGTGAACGTTCCCCTACTGATGCAGGCTCTTCTCATACCGGTGAGCGAGTAGTCCGGGGATGGGGTTCGAGTGCCAGCGGTTCACGCCGTTCGACACAGCAGCGGGACACTACTGAGGAGGATTCGGATTAGCGGGGGGCCGCTCCCTTTTTATATTCATTCCTGCACTGTTAGCGGTAGAGGATAAACACAAATATGTATTGAACATTTTTAAATGTATGCAAAGAATTTATGTACTAATTTATATGCAATTTGTGACATCTTATTTGTACAAACTAGTTATTTATATTGTTCCTAATTTTATACAATGCATGAGCCACAGGGACGGAGTGTGTACATTGTTTGCATGGATCCATTGCGGTGTGGGAGTAACCAAGCTTGGAGTCGAATTTTCTGCATGGGGGCAATGATGGCCGCGTGGTCAAGGGCGAAGATGGCCACCTGGACAAGGTCGATGTTGGCCGCGTGGCCAAGGGCGAAGTTGGCCGCGTGGCCAAGTCTGACGCCGCCTTTGCTTTTCCATTTCCAGGCAAGAATTGGAACTTGTGCAATATATAAACAATGTTTACCTAGCATTAGGATTCGTACCAGCAGCAGCTTTCTTGTATTTTTCTTGCCTAAACATCAATTTTCTTGCCTCCCCAATGGATTATCATGCAATAATTACCATGCTTGAAAGAGGAGCTTATACCACTACCTTGGAGAAGTGGGTTGCTAGGATTCCCGTTTCTTGTCGCAACAGATTTGATGAACGGTTTGGCGTCAAGTGCCTTTGGTCACTCTCTCATATGAACTCCAATGCGAACCTTTTGATTTCTAGTGCCAAATTCTAGGACGAGTGTAATCACATTTTCAACTTCTCTTATAATGAAATAACTCTACTTATGAAGACTTCATGGCCCTTTGTGGAGGTGAGGAAAAATTAGAGATTGCTTTGACTTTTGACTCTATTTTATTGGAGAAGAGGTTGATAACTTTTGGTGTGACCGAGGATGATCTTAGTAAATACGTTAGGGCCAATCCTGTGGATCTTTCTTTGATGCCAGGGCACTTCATGCATGGAGATGTCACCTCTAACTTTGCTTTAGATCACCTCACTTTGTGCTTGTTTTCTCTTGCGTTGTTCCCTTTGGAGGTAGGATTTGCTAGCGTAGCATGCTTGGACATGGTGATTCGGGCCCGATTGGGTCACAACATTGTACCGGCTATTCTAGGGGAGACCATCTGCGGCATTTCCCAGCTTGCTATGTATGGCAACATTACTAGAGGTAGCGACATGCTGTTAACTATGTGGCTCCAAGAGAGGCTCCGAGTGAATAATCCAGTAGTGTCTCAGAGTGTACGCCCATGGTCTTATCGTAGGAGGGGAATCGTAGAGAGGTTTCAGTGCATGACTCGCAGCGGTTGGGAGACTTATTTAGCCAAGATGGTGACTGATGATATCAAGTGGGTGGCACTGACGTGGCGGCTCTGATCTTTGAGAGAGAAGCAGGTGGGGTCGTACATGATGAGACTACTTTTTACTACCCGATGAGAGTGCTTCGACAGTACGGTCTGGTGCAGTCCATCCCCGAGGATTGGGATGAAAATTTGAGGCAGTATTCTTTCAAGACACTTTATATGAATGCTAGCGTCTCGATCCTCTTTTCTCAGATGTGGGGCATGGCTGGGTTTTCATGCATTACTTTCCTTTCGCACCCCCGCAGCACTTATTTGTCATGAGAGTACTTGGGATGGTACGATGAGAGACTTAGGCGTGCGAAGCAGAGTCTAGAGACCCTACGTGGCTCTATACTAGGAACCTGTGCTTCTAGCATTTCGCTAAGGATGAAGGAGGCATCGGCCTATGAGAAGAGGATAGAGATGACTGCTGCTAACAGGGATGGGGAAGGGGTAGGGGCTTCAAAGAAGAGGAAGGCTAGTAAGGTTTCGAAGGGTAAGGCTAAGGGCGTTAGTGAGTTTGAGGCTAGGTTTTGTGAGAAGCCTAACAAGAAGAAAGTTCTCCGAGGACTACACAAGAAGAAAGAGACCGAAGGCACAAGTGGCACAAAGGAGTGATTCCGAGTATCCATCCACAGTCGTTGCGGACACATTAGTTTTAATTTCAGTTTTATTTCAGCATTAGTTTAATTTCATAACAAGTTATGTAATCTCCAGTTTAGTCGAGCTTAGACTCATCGAATAAGTGTAATGCGCAATGACTGTGGAAATAAAAGTTTTTTGCTTTAGAAAACACAAATTCTTCCTTTACTGCTTTGTGGCCAAATTTGGATGTTTATTTATTTTTTAGACCGCACCTTTGAAAGGCTGCCTACGTTCCCCTTTTACAAATAGGACTAAGGGACTCAGGTCATCGTAGTTCATTCCAGTCAGACTAGAATTATTTAATAAAGGGAAGATAGAAGGGGGGGGGAATGCTCTAACTTCTGCCTAGACCGCCCTTGCGAGTTTTCAGTCTAGCAAGCTTTGTACGCACCCTTTTTTTTTGCATAGACCGCCCTTTGCGGGTTTTCAGTCTATCGGGCTTCTTTTTGCGTTTTTTTTTTTTTTGAGAGGGGGGACTAGTCGTAGTAGCGTCTAAGTTTGCTAAGGTTGACTGGTTCTTTGAACGGGTTGCCATCCAAATCTGCCATTCTGACCGCTCCTCCGGAGAAGATCTTCTGTACTACGAATGGACCAACCCAAGTAGGGGCCCATTTTCCGAGGGGATTGAACTTGTTAGGTAGTCGTGCTTTGAGCACCAAATCTCCTTCTTTTATGTCAGCGGGCTTGACTCGTTTATTGAAGGATTTCGTCCTCCTCCTCTGATAGGCTCGGATATGCTCTATGGCATTTAGTCTACTTTATCGAGCGTGGCCAATTGATCATAGCGACTGCGAAGCCATTCTACTTCATTCACTTGATTCTAGAGTAAGACCCTCAAGGATGGTACTTCCAACTCGATAGGGAGTACTGCCTCCATGCCATATGTTAGAGCGTAAGGTGTCTCGCCGGTAGCGGTACGGACCGATGTTCTGTACCCCCAAAGTGCTAATGGTAGCTTTTCGGGCCAATCTCGTCCTCGTAGAGCCATCTTACGAATTATCTGCTCTATCGTCTTGTTGGCCGCCTCGACTGCGCCATTAGTTTGTGGGTAATACGGGGAAGATTTATTTCGTTCAACTTTAAACTCTGCGAGTAAGCGGGCACACTCGGCTTCAAAATGACTGCCATTATTTGATATAATTAGGTTAGGGACCCCATACCGACACATGATGTTCTCTTTGATAAAATGCGCCACCTTCTTGGAATTCAGCACCTTATAAGACTAAGCTTCGACCCATTTTGTGAAGTAGTCGACTGCGACCAAGATGAACTCATGACCGTTGCTGCCGGGCGGCAAAACTTTTCCAATGATGTCTATCCCCCATGTAGCGAATGGCCAAGGAGTGGTGGAGCTATACAACTCCTATGGTGGGAGATGGTTCAAGTTGGAGCACACTTGGCATTTGTGACACTGTTGAACCCATTGAATACAGTCTGTCTCCATGGTAATCCAATAGTAGCCCAAGCGAGTAATTTTCTGTCTAAGCATCCTTGCATTCATGTGAGACCCGTACAAACCGTTGTGTACTTCCTCCATTATCGCACTAGCCTTCTTGTTGTCAACACACAAAAGTAGTAACCCATCGTAGTGCCTCTTGTACAAGGTGTCGTCTAGTAGCACGAACTGCCCAGCCAATCTCTTGAGTTCTTGCAAACTCTTCGCCTTCATATCTCCCTCGAAGGAGGTCTCTCCATGTTTGAGGAACTTGTAGATTTGGGCATACCATTGATCTCCGTTCACTTCTGACTCGACTTGGATTTTGCAACAATAAGCAGGGTTCTCCCTACGCCCAATTCTGAATGGCCTCACGGACTTACCCTCAGGAATTTCAACCAAGGAGGCCAACGTTGCGAGAGCAGAGCTCATTTTACACAGAACCGGAAAACTTGTTAAGCAATCTGCAAGTATTGAAAAGAAGATAAATGAACCGACCACAATTCGGCTTCATGCTGTAGACTTCGTTTTTGAAACCGCTCATGCCTCCACTAGCTCAAGGATTGCTGCTGAAGATGCTCAAACCGCATAGGACGATATTGCAGAGGATGTTGCAGCTGTAAGGGGTCCTGCTGAAGATGAAGTAGACTAGATCTTCTATCTTAGTTTTTTGCTCTCTCATTATTACTTGTACTTTGTAATTCCAAACATTATGAAAGGATTATAATGAGAATGAATGCATTGCATTTCAGTTTCCAAAACTTTGTTTATTCAAACTGTTTGTTTGTGGAACAATGCTTGCATTTTTTCAAAACTCCTGCACTATGTTCATCATGAAAAATATTTTTAAGTGCTTTTGTTTTAAACATTTAGTTTAAACATGCATATCTGATCTTTAAAATCATATCAATTTATATGCATCTGAATAATTATTCCTGCTATCTGTTCTTCATTTCCTTCTTTTTAGACAGTCTAGGAATCTATGATTTTGCATAGTGTGTGCATTGACTTGGGCATGCAGTTTCATGAAAAATTATTTTGGACATGTTTTACCAATTTCAATGTTTTGCTTTATCACAGTGTGGTAATGGCATCAATCAAAGAGGGGGAGATTGTTAGGATTCATTGTTAGTACTGGTACACCCACTTGATTTGATTTATCCATGCCACATGTATTTTTATGGACTTTAGGACCGCGTGTAATGAAGTTATACATCAATTTTTAGATAAGTCAATTTCTAGATTTTTGTTTGTCTAGGCTGAGGTTTTGATTCGGTTTAACCGTAGCGGTTTAGTTCTTCAAACCGCACTCGTGCTATCTTTGAACCGCCAGAATGGCAACTTGATGGAACCGCGGATGGCAACTTGATGGAACCGCATTCATGAAACCGCATTCTTCAGTTTCAAATGAAACCGCACATCAAGTTCATCCCTGGAACCGCTCCTATGCCTAGTGGAACCGCAGAGCATTTATTGAAGAATTCTCCAAGTCATTTATTCCTTGAGACAAAAATTCCTTTTACAACCATAAAGGAATGTTTCATGACTTGTCAAAATAACTTCAAGTTAACTTGGAGTTACTGTAAGGAATGTCGGTTTTGCCCAGCAATTTGAAATGTTTACCGTTAGTCCTTTTCTGCAATAAAGGATAGTTGTCAGGTAGTGGTGCTACAACTACCTAGGACAACAAGACAAAACCAAGGAAAAAATGACATCTCAACCAATGGGATTTCGACAGCAGTTGTACCGTCCAGATTGGATTCAAATCTTTGTCCAACGGTCACTTGGGTGCACTGCCTATAAATAGCCCTCATTTCTCAACAATGAAGGTTGCTGAGCTTCAAGAGATTTTTTCCCAAGTGTTCAAGTTTGCTTTGAAGATTTAAACCCAGAAATTCAAACCTTCATTCATCTCCTTCGAATCTCAGCCATTTTTCAATGAAGAATGCAAGGCCTATTTATAGCCTTGAGTGGGAGACTAACCGTTTGAAATACTTGGGGTCCAAGTTGAAGGAAAATGAGCTGTTGAATTCTGATTGGAGCTCAGACTGAGTTGTCCTTTTGTTGCAGAGTAGTGGTGGTCCAACTGACAGTTGTATTCAAATTTAAATTTGAATTATGCAACGTTCTAAACTAACCATAGTTTTGGACACTAGTGTGACCATGGTTAGGTTTGAACAAAACTTGGTTACTTGGACTTCTTCACTTGCGGTTGAGTGACCTTAGGTAACCTTGCGGTCAAGAGGCCTAAGGTACCTAGCGGTCAAATGATTGACTTGAGCCAAAATATTCACGGTCAAGGGACATGTGGTCAAGTGAATCACGGTCAAGTGATTGACCACCAAATTTCCAGACTAAGAAAATTTTAAGACCTATTCATCTAAAGCCTATACTACTAAAATAGACTATTCTAGAAATGAAGTTTAACACTTCTTATAATATATCCTAAAGTCCACAAAAAGTAAAATTATGTTATGGGATCAATCAAATCTAGGTAATAGGAGTTGTTTATAATAAGCATACCCAACAGGGGCTGTCAAAACCGGCACCATACATTTATATGAGGGCTTGACCTAATTCCATTTGGACTTGGGATTCCTTGTCAGACAAGAAAACTAAACGATCTGGACAAAGCCGGGACATGTGCCTGTACGGATCTCTAGGAGCCGTACTCCTCCTATAGAGCCATACCAAACAGATTCTGAAGTTTCTCAGATTTTTAGCATTTTCAATCCATTCTATTGTGTGTGTGTGACCCAATAGGATTATACTAAGTTGGCAACGAGTCTGAACAATTCAGAACTCGTAAGTTATAAGCGGACTCTAGCAAGCCATTATGACTACCCATATAGTATAACTTTCAAAGTCCAAAGTTACCTTAATAGAACATATCATAATCTCTTTGTCACGCGATATCATATTCGACATAAGTCATGGTCCAAGTCAACTTATGTTGTCCAATGCTTTCTCAATCCCTAGTAGATTGATATGAGAAAATTACATTGAACATATCAATTCATTTCGGCATGGCCATACACTGTCATCAATCTCACTCATCGAGTGGCCAAGCAGATATCTCTCTTGTGAGACGGACAAATCTCATCTTGAATTATCATTCTTCCCTACAAGAATCTGATTATGCCAATCATAGCCGTTATAACTACCCGACTAAAGGTAGCGTTTGACTAAGTCAAACATAACGTTCATTATGTGGAAGACAATGATAATCTAAGGTCTAAGGGTTTAAATGGTATAACTATTATGAGATTTAATTATGACATTTGACCATAACTTAAATCTCATAACGGGTCTATCAAGTACCTTGTTCTTCAATGAGTACCCATAAGTTTAAACTGCATCTTATGCACTATAATCATCATATGATTATCCATTAAACTCATGCTATCTTTTCATAAGTACTAGGGACAATGATTATTATAATAAACATGCAAAAGAGATGATAATCGGATTTGTTATCTCTATAACAATGGAGCTTTGATGGAATGTGAAGTCCTTCTACAAATTCTTCTTTGTCACCTTCAATGGAGAGTCCAAGGTATTAACAGTGAGGAGTGACCCCAGTCGTCCTAAGATTTTCCTCGATATCAGGTAGTTTGAACAAGGTTTCTGGGTGGAACAAGCATGTTATTATAGTTGAGAGCCGAAAGGGCTGGGAGTTTCCTGTACTGACCAAGCTTCCCTCGGCTCCCAAGGTGTCGTACAAGCCAGATTGGAGTAACCAGCTGGTCGAGAGGTTAGAGAAATTTGCTGAGGTAGGTACCCTTGATTGGTCAAGCCTCGAGGCAGATTTCAGATACTACGTTCAAGCCGGCGTCATGGCTGGCCCCCGGGCAGACGTTGTCCCCATGGTCGAGGTGACTAGAGGAAATAGGTATCCTGACTGGATTGTATACCCAGACTTTGTCTTTTATGATGAGTGTGATATTTGTGAGTTGTACGACGATCAATGTCTGAAGGCTGAGATGTTTCCTGGATATAATGCCTTCTCTCGGTTTAACCAGTTTTTTCTTTTCTGCATTGCTCATTTTTTGACCCCTCGGTTTTATTGTAACACTTTTTTTTTATGTTGATCGTCTTTTCCTGGCAGTTTTGACTATGGAGCAAGAGAGAGAGAGAGAGAGAGAGAGAGAGAGAGATAGAGGAGCAAATAGTCAATCCCAACACCCTCATGAGGAGGAAAAGAAACGTGTACAAGTCCTCTGCTGTGGATGAGAGATGAGCCGACAGACTTGCTCATCAAGAAGTCCTGGCTACCATGGAAGCTGGCCCCTTCCCATTAACGCTCCTGAAGGTGCTAGGGCTGGTGATGGTGATGGTGATAGTGATGAAGAGCGAAGCCGAGGGGCTTATGTCTGAGAAGGAAAGTGTCGAGGAAAGGGCGTTTATGGCTGAGGAAGAGCTTGAGAGGGTCAAAGAAGCTCAAAGGGCCACCGAGTTAGAGGCCGTGCAGCAGAGGGAGAGGGACAAGCTACTGGCCAAAGATAAAAGTGAAGCCGAGGAGCGCTTCACTTAGATCGAGGACAACATACTAGAGAGGGAGGCTGCTTCGGTGAATAGGTTTAAGGCCAGTCCTGAGTTCAGAAAGGCTTTGGAGGATAAGGCCGGCTTGACCTCTGTTGATGGCTTCATCAATGCCACCCTCCAACCACAACTGAGCACGAGCTAGATGTCCTTGTCGAGAAGCTGGTTCGGCTCTTCTTACAGGATGCATATACTGAAGAGGCTAGGGCGGTTCATTCACTCATCCATTATTCAGACCAGTCTTTAAAAATTATTGCGGCCCTGGAGCGTCAGTGAAAGAAGCCTATCTGGTCCGTGCCTCCTCTTGATCCTAACGCCGTGCTAGAGAGAATTCGGGATGAGGAGGCAAGCTCCGAGACCGAGGA
The DNA here is from genome assembly GCA_026119855.1 of Campanula takesimana. NCBI lineage: Eukaryota > Viridiplantae > Streptophyta > Magnoliopsida > Asterales > Campanulaceae > Campanula > Campanula takesimana. The sequence continues at coordinate 288,547 of JAOWBW010000158.1, read as the reverse complement.
CGAAGAGGTGGAGCAGGGGAGTGAGCCGACTCAGCAGCAGCAGCAGCAGCAGCAGCAGCAGCAGCAGCAACTCTTTGTGTTTGTACTGAACAAATTTATTTTCGTAAGCCGCAAGGGCACAATATTTTATTTTGTAAGCCTATGGAGGCGTAGAGTTTTTATAGAGAAATGTGTTTGAGAGAATTTGTGTAGAGTTTTGGTCCATGTCCCAAATTGGGTTTTTTTTTAAGGTAGAAATGAGAGGTTTAAATAGGTAGAGAAAGGAGAGAAAGAAGCTTTTCTAACCACTAAGAAAATAAAGAAAATTAAATAATAAATAGAAAATCAAATGAAATAAAGATAAAATATTTTGTTTTAGGGAAAAGGCTAGAATATAGGATTTGAGAGTTATGGAATAAAGGAGGGATGAACTTGGATGTAAAAAGAGGTTTTTGTGATCAAGGAAATGGAGGGAAAAATGCTGCAATCCGTAACTGCCATAATGGGAGGCGCGGGCTTCCTGCTTTGGTCGCGAGAGGCGCGCGCATCCTGCAAGCAGTGCCGGAGGCGCCCGCGGGTGATAAATGACAGAATGACAAAAATGACTCTAAAATTAACTCTGTTATGCAGTTCGGTCCAAAACTAACAGAATCCGTTAGGAACTTAACTGAAGTAACATAAATCAACGAAAATAAGTTAATAAAAATACTATGTATGCAATCGGGGTCAGAGGTCCAAGGCGGGGTGTCTACAGGAACTGAACTAATTAATGAGTGTTATGAATGAAATTAACCATCAATAAAATTGACAAAACTAGGTTAGACGGGTTCCCATTTACCCACAGCTAAAATGGTTCTTCCGTAGAGTCTAAGATTTAAAGCGCATAATCTTATTCTTCTTATCCCTGAACCCTAATTCCTTCTCACCCTCCTTCGCTTATGACACAATTCCACTGATTTTTGTACTCGAAAACCCATGCGCCCAGTGTTAATCATGGTTGCATCAAAGCCGTGATCGGCATGATTTATTTTCAGTGCTGAAACAATCCCCAGTCATTGGAAAGCAATTGAGGTAATCTGATTACTGTTCTGATGATCATTAGAATCAAATCGTCAAGTAATTCATATGTGAGTATTGTTGGTTGATATGAAAATTGATGTTTGAACATGATCTGTTATGATACTTGGTTGGAGAAACTGTTAATGTTTCACTTTGTAAAAACCAAAAGAACACTGTCTTTTATTATTGTCAAATATTGTAGTTTGCGACTTCTTCCAAGGGAATTGTTGCTATCATGGTAATTATATATTCGACTGCTCAAAAGTAAATCTATGGCTTTGTTTGGCATTGTTGGTTTGAAACTGTTTGGAGTCTTCACCAAGTGAATGAGGAAAAAAAATGTTTTGGTTGCCCACCAAGTGTTTGACATAAATCCTGGGAGAATTGTCGAAGTATTAATAAGGGTGATGCAATGAGGAGGAATCCCACGAGTAATCATCCATGTAATGTATGTCTTCTCCTTTTTTTACTTTGTTTCTGAACTAAAAGCATTGCTTAATTCAAGGTGGGGGGGGGGGGGGGGGGGGGGTATGACAGCGAGCCACCGATCAGTGAAATGAAAAATAAAAAGATTCTCAACAAAAGGCATTGAGTGCAAAGACGAACGAATATAACATGCCTGCTAATCACGAGCACGCTTTATGGTGCCATTAAAGTATATTTCAAACTATTACTTATGTATAACTCTATGATCCAAATTGATGGTTGTAGGAGCAAGGTTTTCCTTGTTTCAATTCTTGATGTTCACAATCTTATTGTGCAGAGTGTATGCTCATTTTTACTCTACTCAATCCGTCATATATATATGAGTTTCTTAATGGATTTGATTATTGTTCCTTGTGTTTTAGCAGGAAACATTTTTACTCTCTTACATCTGTCATATACATATGAGTTGCTATAATGGATTTGATTATAGTTCATTGTGTTTTGGCAGGAAAACAGTTTTACTCTCCCAAATCCATCATATACATATGAGTTGCTATAGTGGATTTGATTATTGTTCCTTGTGTTTTGGCGGGAAAACAGTTTTACTCTCCTAAAAATTTTACAGTTTTATGTCTACTGAATCTTTACATTAATGTTATACTCTTTTAGTAGTAAATTTTGACCGCTATAGCGCATGAGCAGTTCCAAGTGCATATAGATATAGAGTAATAGTTATTCCCTCTGTCCCAGACTAAGGTTCTTACTATCCTTTTTGGTTTGTCACAGACTAAGGTTCTTAGTTGCTTTATTACCTAAAATTGACAATGGAATCCACTAATCACTCTCACGACAAACACTTTCTACCCACTTTCTCTCTCCTACTTTCTCCACTTTACTTTTCATACTCACAACATTTATTTTTTCTTAATCTCCGTGTAAAGTCAAACTAAGAACCTTAATCCGGGACGGATGGAGTAGTTAATAACTGTAATTTCTACGAAGATTTTTACCAACTTGAGTTGAAAGGTTACTAGGAGAGTCATTGGTGTATTAGCATTAACTAGAAACTTTTATCAATCTACAGAATCCCGTCACAAAATTTTGTTACAGCTAGCAATAGAATGTTGTACAGTACAACCCAACAAACCTTGTGTAAATAAATACTGCAGATGAATTCCATGAGTATATCATCTTCATTTGACTAAATAAAATGACTGATAAATATGTATATGTGTGTATGTATGTGTGTATATATATATTCCCTCCGTCCCACCCGAATTAAGATTTTTGGGTTGGACACCGGGATTAAGGAAAAAGTGTTAGTGGAGTAGGTGTTGTGAGTTTGAAAAGTGAAATAGAAGAGAGAAAGTGAGGTAGAGAATAATGAGTGGAAAGTTGTTGTGAGTGTGGATATGGGTCCCATTAAATAAAACACTTCCATTTTTGGGTTGTCCTAATTCGAATGGGACACCCAAAATTGAAATTTATCCTAATTCGAGTAGGACGGAGGGAGTATATATGTATGTATATCACTGTACATTTGCATATAGCAAATGAATGAAAGAAGCTTTATCTAGAGCACTTGTTAACTCACCTCCATGACTTTGCTTTCGTAATCACGTAGTTGCTGAGCATATGTCATTTCTTTGTTGGAGACTTTGAAAATGTAGGTAGAAATCCATGCAATTGTTAGACCCAAAACTAGGACCAACTGAACAACATTCCCAGCTTGCAAAGGATCGACTCCAAAATACTGCAAATGATGTTAAAAATTATACATTAGGTATGAGAATACAAGGACGGAAATTGTATAATCATTGAAAAAAAGAAAGAATATGACAATACCTCTAATCCACTTTTAAGACCAATTCCAGCAGCAGTAACTCCAACTCCAATCAAAATAACATCCTTCCTCGAGTACCCAAAAGGTATCTGCAAAGGAAGATGAGTCTGAGGTAAAACACCCTATTTCATCATCTTGGATCATTTCCCCAAGTTTTCATATTTTTGGTAAGACGAAGCGAGGTCACGAGTTAGAGACTCCTAGGGTAGTTGCTAGGGGGAAGATTAATCACCTTCCTTGGACTCGATGGCACTGACCGGAAAACTCGTTGGCACTTCTTTTAGTGCAGCCCCTCATGCCCACCGACTGCTTATGTTGGGCTTTGAATTACTAGAATTTGGAAATTCTCCTTGTGCTTTAATTTATTTATTTGATTATAAAGAATCATTTGCTTTGTCTCCTTTGTGATTTTAGGAGAATAAAATTGGACGCTCGACGGACTAGTGGAATCTTAAAGCTTTATCAAAGTCGAAGCGAACTTGGATGCAAGAAGGACACTCGACACTAAGAACAAATTTGAGGGGGAACCGAGCCTTTTAAAATATTTGCTTTGACCCCTTTTCTTCAAAAAACCCATGTCACCATTTTAGGGGGAAGAAAAAATATGAAGGACGTGTCATAGCCCCCGTTGCACCAACAATCCAACCCCATATACCCTTTTTCGAATAAAAATAAGTTGCCACACCCCTCACGGAAATTGCAATATCTCTCTCTTTGTTCAACGAAATTGCAATCCGATTATGTTTGAGTAAAGTAGACTCATAGACCTTTCCAGAAAGCACAATTTCATAGCCTAAAATATTGTGATTCAATACCAGACTTTACTTGAAGTTGCTGTTCTGAACAGCTAACTCCAACAGCTAATTCAACTTTGACACCTCTCACCAAAAATGCAATCTCTCTCTCTTCAAAACGTGAAATCCCGAACCGTCTTTTCCCACTCAAAGGTCTCTCATAACCCTTTCCAGAAACCATAACCATATACTCTATGACATTCTGAGTCAATACAGAATATTCTGTGAAGTTGACCAAAAATCTGCTCACTTTTGTTTTCAGAGCAATTTTTTTAAGGTCATCTCTTTTTGCTCTTGGAGATATGAAGCAACTCATTAAAGAGTGTAAAATGACCAACCCTTCACCAAAAAGGGGGAAATTGTTAGGTTCTAACTTATTGTTTTGGTGAAGAGCGATCATTTAACTAACGGGTTAAAGTTAAGTAGTCTAAATTGTCAAGAGAGAGAAGTTACAAAAGTTACTCAAGACCACCTTCAACTTTCCCATGCTTTTCAACAGTGATTTTCACTACTTATCATTGCTGTAAAATATTCAATATTAAGGTAATGCAATGAGCTACAAGAATATGCAATCGGATTTTGCATTAGAGCTCATGATGAAGAGATGTACGCAGAATATCAAAATGAAGCAATTATGAAGAAGGGTGCAAAGTGTAAAAACCATAAAGAATCATTCTTTACATGATTCAACTCTCAGGCAATGTGCAATGTGAACGTTGGAGACATTATTTGCAGCAACATAAATGACAAGACTTTTTGCACATGGATGAAAGAAATTGAAGACCAATTGAAGACCAAGTCATTAACCTCCCCCCAACGGATACTTTCCTTTACCCTATAAATTGAACCCAAACACCCCATTTACCAGTGTGTTCTCCCACACCAAAACCCTCCATCCCAGTAACTTTAGTGTGCGCAATAAACCCAAATGCACACACTATGTTTCACACACTATGTTATGCTTCAACAGCTAACCTCATCCTTTTTATCCCTTTATCCTTCTGGACAGCTATCCAGTACTAGTGTGCATCACACTAAGGTTTACAGTCCAAAAACCAACCCTTTAACCCCAACAGCTATCCTCCTCTAGCAGCTATCCATCCTTCCCTCAACAGATTTCTCCCCCATTTATCCCCTTACCCCTTTTAACCCTTTGACAATTAACCCAACCAACCTTGCACACATTAAAGGGGAACATCGAGCCAAAGCATTGCTTCCATCCGACAACTCAAGTGTCAATACGAGGAAGAACCACACCAACACCCATACTTTTCTCTCCCCTGTAATCTCTCTGTATATTGTTCTGCAGATTTGAGCACTTGCATAATACCCCTGCAAATTTTGTGCCCTTCGTGCACCCAGTTACAACCCACCTCAAGCCTAAGCTATCAACCAAGCTTAATCGTTTTTCTTTTTAACTCTTGTAATTTTTCTTTTCTTTTTACAGCCTTAGTCAAAAGGCTTCCTTAATTGTAGTGACAATTATGAAGAGGGGGTTCGAGGAACTTGCCTTTATCATTCATTGTAAGCTTATTAAGTAAGTGGATTATAGTGGATTGATCTCACTGTTGACTACAGTGGGGGTGGATGTAAGAGAAGGGACATTCCTCTGAACCACTTTAAAAATTCTCGCCTCTTGTCTCTTTTTATTTCTTGTCTTGCACTTTAATTTTCAATTTCATTTATATATCTTGCTTTAATATATTATTGCTTGATCACATAGACAAGATAAAATTGACAAATAAAATATGAATATATATGTTAGACAACAACTATAAGGCTTAAGAAAATATCTATTCCGCTGCGCATATTTCTCTATTATTTTAGCCTTAAGAGTGTTTTGATAAAAACTGGGACCTTTCACGAAGGTTCCTTTACTTGAAAAGGTAGAGCTTCCAGTTGTACAACGTCTATGCAAAACAACATTTTCTGTAATATCAGAAGTGTAAAGAGATTAGTTCATTATTTATTCACAAAAGATTCATGATCCCAGAAGCATAAGTAATTCACAATTGCTCAGGTTGTATCATTTATGCTATTCCGAAAAACTGAAAATGAGTAGATTCAAGGTTAGACTATAAAGCTTCGCAAGATTTCATGAGTATAAGGTGCACGGCCCGAACAACCCTCTTTCCTAAGGGAGCAGCTGTCCCCATTTCCTTAATATGTACTACCTCCGTTGCAAATGAATGTCCAAACACATTTCAACCAATTTTGTTCTAGAAATTTTTGAAGAAATTGATTTTCACCATTAAAAATTACTCCAACCATCCGGGAATGACGTTCCCACTTTTTTATTGTTGTTTGTTTGAATAAACTTTGAGCAATAATTATAGGTTAATTTAATTATCCTAAAAAAATCTAAAATTTGTTATTAATACACTATCATAAATACTATCAGTAACAATTTTTAGATTTTCATTAGGAAGTTGATTTATATGAAAGCAGTAACACTAACTTGCAGTTAGCTGTTTCGCATCCCTTGTACTTGCATCCTAACGACCCTCCCGGCACCACGGTGTTAGTTAGTCAGACACTGAATGAACTAACCTAAATCAATGGCGAAGGTCTGTCATGATTTTTCTCTCTGCGAAGAATAAACTTAAAATGATCAATGAACGCATCAAACTGTTGGGGTATCAACCCAAGTCCCACATCGGCAATTGAAAGAAGAATTGTCTAATATATATAGGTGTCCACACACTCCATTAGTATGAGGCCTTTTGGGAGTTGACCCAAAAACAAATCTGTGCGGGCTGGGCCCAAAGCGGACAATATCATACTAATGTGGAGTGGTGGGGGTGGTCGCGGTCCCAACAACTGGTATCAGAGCTTGGTTGAAGGGGAGAATTCGCATCGATAGAAGAGATCCAAAATAGAAGAAAAACAAGAGAGCAGATCTGGTCCGTTTTTGTTCAGCGCAGCAGTGAAGAAAGAGGTGTAGCGCGTTCGTTAACCGTTGGATAGTCTTGATTTTCGGCGAGTAGCTTTGGAACTCATATATCGTCAATCTGAACGGTGGAGATTGGATTTTAAGATTCCTAGCATCGGGAAAAATGTCCGGACAGAAGTAACAAGATTTGTGGGGGACGATCAATGGAGTTTGAAGATCATGGTTACAAGATGGTTATGGTGGACCACGTTTGTGGTGTTTGGGATTTACCCTTTTGTGAACTCGCGGAAGGAGCCTTGTGTCGAAAGTCTTCTTGATATGATGATCAAGAGGCGTGTCCTGCTAGTGGAGAGCAGCGGTACAAGTTTTGAGGGAAACACAAGTGGTGTTGAGGATGACCGATGACGATGAGACAGAAAATGGAGATCATGGAAGATGCAAGTTGAAGATGACAACGATGCCGTATAATTTGAGTCAAGGGGAGATTTGTTGGGATTTTGGCTAAAATTCTAATCCAAATTGGATTGTGAAAATCATGCGTAGGAATTTATTTCCGAATTGGACAAGAAGTGAGAAGATTGTTTCCTAATGCAAGTAGGAGAGGAATTTGTGAGTCCTTATGGGTGTAGGACAAGGATTCCTTATTGTACTAGGAAATAGTTTTATTTGAAGCCTTTATAAAGGGTATGATGGCTATTATTTTGGGTGTGCCTTGGTGGTGCCAAGAGGGGCTTCCCTTAGGGGAGAGTGTGAGGAAGAGGGGATTAGTGGGTGTGCCTCCCCTATACAAATAGGCTTCACCAATATGGGTTCTTTGTGTGTGTATTTTCAAGAATGTTGAGAAGGAGAGATACCTCCATTCTTGTAATACCAATTTGAGAGAGTAGTGAGTCTTTGCGAGTTTCTTGAAGAAAACTCGTCATCTTGTAAATCCATGATATTATAGTGAAAAGTTGATCGGTGTGGACGTAGCCCATTGATGTTGGGGTGAACCACGTTAAATCTTGTGCCTTGTTCTTGTTTTGTGTGCGTGGGTATTTTGTTATCTCTTATTGCGATTTCTCTTGTTGGTGAGCGATCCCAACACAAACCTGGTAAAAATTCAAAGTATTTGGATCCTTGGAAGAGGTGCAACGATATGGTTATTTCGTGGTTGTTAAATTCTGTATCTCCTGATATTTGTTTCAGTATTGTTTACTTAGTCACTGCAAAAGAGATTTGGGATGATCCGAGTCATAGGTTTCAACTACAAAAGGAGATTACCTCATTTTCTCATGGGTCTATGACTGCTTCTCGATATCAACAATTATTGGCCACTCTGAACAAGAGGAAAGTACTGTGGCAGCAGGTAAAAGTACTGCACTTACAAGATTTGCTAATACTGTGTCTAAATCTCATGTTCCTTGGTTTGCATCACAAGAGTGGATAACAGATGATGGGGCTAGTGATTAGGGATGTCAATTCATCCGAACCCGGCCCGTTTTCGAGACAATTCGGCCCGAACGGGGCGGGTTTGGTAATAAGTTTTCAAAACCCGGCGGGTTCGGGTTTGGGTTTGGTAATCCAGGTCGGTCCCCCCTAACCCGGCCCGTATAGTGTAACTGATATAAATCACCACAGGTTGTTCTAGACCTAGGTATAAGCTCGTTCGTATCTTAGTGCCGCTGCTCTCTTGCGAATCCAAGCCTTTTTCATCGCTGAATACTTCTCTCGACGCGGATCCCACTTTCCGACTGTCCCCCATCCAATTGTGCCTTCTTCTCCGACGGCTTTATTCTTCTCCATGTCCACTTACGTCTGGCTGTAGGTGTGTGTAATGTGTTTATTTCAGTGGTGTCTCCAATATCTAATATGGAGTAACACCAGCCACGAATCCACTTTTTAAATTCCCTTCTCTATTTGAATCCTCTTATTTGCCCTTTTGATGACGCCACGGAATTCGGGGTCAATGTATTGGATGGATATCTGGATTTTGTTATCCGGTTCACCTGTTAACACAACAAAGACGATGAAACCATCAAGGTCAAGGCCGGGTTTGATCTCGGCTTAGACCCTCGGGCGTAAGAGTGAGATTCTCTTGAGTGTCTAAGAACAAGGCGTGGAATACCTTGGGAGAGATGTTTAGAGTTCTCTGTGTGTTTTAAGTGTGTGTACGGGGTTTTTAATACCTGAGATAGAGGTAGAGAAAAGGCTTATATACCCTCCCTTTTACCCAACGGTCCGACCGCAGGTCTAGGAGTAGACTTTACCAACTTGGCCACGTGCCGCTCTGCGATAGGTCGGCAGCCCAGACTTGACAGGTTATGACCAAGGGATGTCGTGCTGTTGACACAGCCGGCGCCGAACATGGCAGGTGGTCAAGGAATTCCAAGCGCATTTAAGTTGATAGGAGAGCTCTGACCTAGTCATTAATGCTGCCTTTATGTCGGACTCGCCGAGGAGGTCCCGAGCTCACCGAGGTGGCGAAGCCCGGAGACTGAGAGGTGCTCCAAAACTCACTTCGGCTCGTAACATCTGAATGATCTTGGTATCATCGGAGAGAGAGATGAGGTTGACTAGTTTACTGGCATTTGAACCGCTTCTGAGGACGAATCCGGTTCGCTTAACATCCGGTTTAATTCTGAGCCGGTTCATCTGGTCTGGGCTCTTCAGTGGCCCCTTACTCCGAGCTCGTAATTATTTATGGTTAGAGAGAGGAGTAATCCTTACGGTTCTGTCGAACTCGACGCGGTAGAGTCGAGGTCGCCGAGGTGAGAGGAGGGCGTAGTGGAACACAAGTGTCGGTCATCGGAGGGGTGGGCCCCTTCTGCCAGCTGATGGTACGGCGCGTCAGTTCCTGAAGCGACGTTTTGTTTGGGAAGAGAGGGGCACTTATTACCCGCATTCATGACTTTCAAAATAATGATTCCCGCCTTTCCGTTTTTCAATAAAGCGTACTTTTGAGGCGGTGGATTTCGGGTCAGCCCGACCCATCTTCTTCCGTATAAATAGAATACCTTTCATAACTTCCAGGGTTTCAACAGTCCTTTCCCTAATTTTTCGTCTTCTTGAATTCGCCTGTCAAAGCTCGATAATCCTTCCGAAATCCTCCACCGATCTCTCGTCAGGTAGTGCTTTACTTCGTTTATCTCGTCTTTAGGCTTCAATTTATCTTTTGATTCGATAATTTGTCGGTAGGATGAGCCTTCTCCCTCCTTCTTACGCCGTCTGTCTAACCACCGGCGGAATTTATCAACGAGTGGTTTATCGGTGGGTTCGCCTCAAGTTAGACATATTGCGAGTGCTTTCTACGGCCTACTCGTGGGGTTCTTGGACCCTACCCCGGTTGTGGGAGTCCGGGCCCTTAATCGTTCCGGCGGGTAGACGAGTCAGGATTTTGGGGGGAGAGAGAGAATTAGGGCTTTTTGTTTGCACCGTCTTAACTCTTTTCCTCGATTATGTAGATATGGCAGATTCCGCCAAACGTTTGGCTTCCCGGGCGGCCAGGGCTACCGAGGACATTGATTGGCTCGCCATAGGCCACGAAGATGACGTGACGTTGTCTGAACCTTCGATTCGAAGGGGTAATATTGGTCGCGCCGTCGTCTCTAGCGATGAGGAGGCTAGGTCCCCCGATTTTCCCTTTGGGCCAGCCGTCGAGAGTGGGGCCGTCGAGGGTGTGGAACTGAATAACCCCATTCCCATTGATGACGATGACTCTGATACGGAGGAATTGGGCAAAGCTGAACAATTGTGGCGAATGGCCCCGGGGACGGCCGCTCTGGTGAGGCAGAGAGTAGAGATTGTGGACCACTTTGAGGAACCTCACGAGCTGGCGACCTCGCGCCGGACGAGCTAGATTGGGGCCTCTTCCTCTTCTTCTGACCTTGCTAGGTTGAAAGTAAAAGCTAAGGCCTAGGACCCCGAGAAAGATGTCCGAGGTGGGGCTAAAGGCGAGGGTGATTTTGCCAGCCTTTACGGTATTGACACCAGTCTGTTCTGTTTGTCGGATCTCAAGATGAAGGTTTTTGATGATGGTACTTCTTGTCATTTGGAAGCCAAGGACGCTCGTGAAAGCAACAGGACATGCATCTTTTTTCAACCTCAGTTTGACCACGGCCTGAGGCTTCCTTTGGATCATTTTATCTGTTCCTTTTTAGACTTTTGCCAATGCCTGCCCATGGACCTGAACCCGAATACTTTGAGGGTCCTGACCTCTTTCATAGTAGTGTCTAGAATGCTGGGATATGAGCCCAACTTGTCAGCTTTGTTTAGATATTATAACGTCCATATCACCTCGGGCTCGCTGAGTCTGAAAACTAAAGCTGCCTCCAAAGTGCATGTTCCCAAAATTTTTACCCAACCCTTTAATAAGTTTGAGACGTGGCAAGTGAGACCTATCATGGTGGAGTTCCGAACGGGATGGGGCTTCGGCAAACCGGAGGGCAAGGTGCCAGTCCGTCCCCCAGAGTTCAAGTACCCTCACAAATCGGTGGGGGCAGATTTGATGGCGGCTATTGAGAATTTTTTGGATATTGACCCAGAGTTGGACGGTAACTCCGTTTTCGACGTGGCCTCCATCATTGATGATGAGAATTTACTGATACGAGGTGGGGTGGCTCCGGCTCGCAGACCATACCCTTCATCTTCGCGGGTTCCAGTTGTTCCTTCAGCTCGGGATCCGGACTGGAGGGTGCATCAAGGGCTAGTATTTTCATTTGAGTGCGACTTCTGTGCCAATAATACTCCATGCACTGACCCCGATCTTGACGGTATTTACTCATCTCTATCCGTTTTGTTTTTGTGTTAGCGGTTCTCGCTATGTGTTAGCTCGACTGATTGTTTCTCTTTTGGTTTTGACTTTTTTGTAGGACCAAATCCTGAACCCAACATGCCACCAAGGAAAGTCACCAACTACGGGGCCCTCAAGAATAAGAAAACGGCAGCGGACTTGGAAGCCTCTGCGGCTCATCAGGCCGCACTGGGGGGAAGACTGGATGGTAAGTTGCCCATAATTAACAGGGCCGTCGTGCCTGTGTTGGCACCTGTGGGAGGTGCCCAAGGCTCAAGAGGAGTGGATACAATTGCGCCGATGCCAACGGTTCCTATTTTTTGGCTCCGGCGCCTTCTCTTTCTTTGACTCCTCCTACCTCGGGATCGGGCTCAGGGCCTGCCCAGCTCGGGGCGTTGGGTAAGAGGCCTGCCTCAATTGAATCTGAATCCCCCACCGCCAAACATTCTAAGCACAGCCGGGAAAGCTCTCTTCTTCCTGTGGCCCCTGCTTCTGGATCGTATGTTCCTTGCGTCAGGTACCCTGTTATCGGGCTCAAGGATCGTGAGGATGCGAAGGCGAGGGGCTCAGAGCTCGGAAGGGTGACTCCGGAAGTGAGCGGGGTTGACTTTTTTGATAGGAGCGCCAAGAATGCCTATATTGGCAACGGGTTGTTGTACCGTTTACATGCCCAGGATTTCACGGAGGCCCTTCTGGCTGACAAGAACTTTTATTCTCTGGCAGGCCAAGTTGGTCTGATTTCGCCGAGGTAACCGTCTTGTTTCGCTTCTTCACGAATTTTCTTTGCCCGATTTCGTAGTTTGGTAAACATCTTTGCTTTTCAGGCTGCCAATTGTATCGACCTTATGAGGCGCAAGGGTGAGGCGGATAGGAGGCAACTTGACTTAGTCAGCAAACAATGTGCCGACGTGACCACTCAACGGGACGATTTGAAGAAAATCAATGACGTCATGGGCAAAGAGTTGAAGAAAGCCGAGAGAAACCTCCTCGAGAAATCCAGAGAGGAAAACGAAAAGGACAGGCGGCTGGCCTCCGTTGTGGATCAGAGAGAGAAAGCTTTGTCTGAAATTAGCCAGATGACTGCAGAAATGCACCAAATCAAGGAGCAATTGGCTTTGGCCAATTCTGAGCTGGCCTCGACGAGCTCTGAGCTGGAGATTTCCAAGACTAGAATTGTCGAACTGGAGGCCATGCCCAGGGGGGTCACTAAGGAGGAGAGGGAACGGATTGAGGTGGCTTTCAAGGCCAAGTTCCTGGCGTCGGATGAATATGACGGGCTGGTTACTGATGCTTCCATTTATTAGTACGAACTCTCCAACCAACAGTACGCTCGCACCATTGCTCATCAAGGGGGCTTTATGGCTTATGACTTGTTAAGGTACGGGGCTCCGCTCGTCACCGATCCTCAATGCCGTGATGGCCATGCCCTGGTTCCTTTTGATGATGAGATTTGGCTGCTCAAGTTCAGAGTGCTGCGGAGCGGGGAGAAGTATGGGTGCCTCCTCAGGTTACCGAGGTCACCTATCAGAGTTTATTGGCGAAATTGCAAGAATTACGCTTCGTGAATGGTGAGACATTACCCCTTCAACCGATTCTGGACCTTATCTTGCAGGATGACCCTCGGCGCCAACGATTAGCCGCTGAGATGCATCTGGGAGAAAACTCTAATTTAACCATCAGTACCCCTGTTATTGAGGCGAGCCCGCCAGATTTCGAGGTGGCGAGGTCCGTAGTCGTGGAGGAAGTTATCCGCGAGGTCGAAGTGAGCGAGGTCGATGCTCTTACTGCCACGGAGGGAATCGTGCCCGCTACGGCTTCTGCTGAATCCGAGGTTGATCTCGCCGCTGCTGCTGATCCACTAATTCAAACCAGGCTGCGTCCTGAGTATTTGTCTTGTAATACGCTATCTCTTTTGTGGACAACTTTCAAACAATTTCCAACTTTTTCTTTTGCTTTGATCCATGTAATGACTTTCCCGAACAAGCTTTTCTGCCCTTCGGTCTTGGGCTACCTTTTTCTATGTTGGTTATCCATTTGATGTTTTATATGTTTTTGACTTTGCCTTGTCTCAGAAAAGTTGACTTCCTGTCTGGTGGCTTTTTCGAGGTGGGACCGAGGCCGACGAGGTCGAGGCCACCATTCCATGGCCCTTTTTTTTTTTTTTTTGCTCATTTATTGCACGCCGCCGTCAGGAGGTATTTATGGCCTGAAGTGACCGCTCCAGGGCTTACTCACTCTTTGCCGCCCTTGTAAACTGCACCCTATTAAATGCGGGTCTCTTCAACTTTTCCCTCATCATTGCAAGTCTTTTCACATTCATGGCTTCCCACCTTCTCCCTCTTATATAAGGTAAGGCCTCCTCTTCCATCATTTTTACTTTTTTGACTTCCCTGACCATGGCCCCCAAAAAGGATTGCCTAGGGTTTTTTCCTTCTGACTATGATACTTCTTCCTTGAACCAGGGTCCTGGTAGCAAGAAATCCTCGGGCGACAGTGACTCCTCAAGTTCTCCTACTTCATCTGAGCCTCCCAAGCCCGATGACGATTCCCCTACTGATAGTAACGGGGAAAAATCGTCCAAAGTTCTCTCTGACTCAGATGATGATTCCTCCAGCAAAGACGCCTCCGAGACTGGTGGATCAAAGAATGATAGCGACGATCTTGACGAATCTGGAGATGGCCCCGACGGCGGTCACAGGAACGGCGCCGGAGGAGGCGCTGAAGGCGGTGGTAGTGAAGATGGCGAGAGGGACGGAGAGGAGTTCGGCTATGAGTCCGAATATGACGCTGACGATGAAGGTGATGATGACGGTTCTGATGGGGAATCCGTTGGCTCTTCTTGAGTTAGGCTCTTAGATTTTTGCTTATCTTTTTTCATGGCTATGGCCCCAACCAGTTGTGGGGTCGCCTTCTAATATTTGCCTGTAAATATACGCCCTAGAATGTACATGGGGGAACTAGTATGTAAATTATAACTTTTTGGGAATGACAACTCTGCTAGTAAGTTTATTTCATAACTTTTCTATCTCGTACTTCTATTACAACACTTTTTCATTAATTGTAGTACTTTTTGAGATGGTCACTATGCCAAGCATTCTTGATGTCTTTCCCGTCTTTATCCCGGAGGTGATAAGTGCCTTCTTTGACTATCCTGGCGATCTGAAAAGGTCCTACCCAGTTTGGCCTGAGCTTACTGAATCCGGGTTCTTTGCCCGTGGCTTCGGCCTTCCTCAAGACCCAGTCTCCGACTTCAGAGCTTCTTTTACGAACTCTTTTGTCGTGGTGAAGCTTAGCCTTCTTTTTGTAATTCTCCATTTGAGCTCGGGCTTCTCATCGTCGCTCCTCCAAGTAGTCTAAATCTCTTCTTCTTGACGATTCATTATTGGCTTCGTCAAAATAAGTTACTCGTGCGGATGGGAGCCCGACCTCAACGGGCGCCATTGCTTCGGATCCATACGTAAGAGAGAACGGGGTCTCGCCGATTGAATTCCGACTAGTGGTTCGAACTACCCATAGTGCGGTGTTGAGCTCGTCCAACCATTTTCCACTTCGTCCTTCCAAGTTTTTCTTGAGTGCCACCATGATCAGCTTGTTCGCGGCCTCAGCTTGTCCGTTTCCTTCAGGTCAGGCGACCGAGGACTTAGCATGCTCTATTCGAAGTCATTGGCACTCGGCTGTGAACCTTGTTTGGAATTGAGTTCCATGATCTGATATAATTACCCGGGGGAGTCCATACTGGCACCAGATGTAGTCATGCACAAAATTAATTACATTCTCTTCTGTTAAGCTGGCCAATGGCTTTGCTTCAGGCCACCTTGTAAAGTAATCCACCGCGACCACGAAGTGGGTCATTCCATTTCGGGCTTTAGGAAAAGGCCCGATCAATTCGATTCCCCACTTATCCCATGGCCAAGTTGGGACGAGAACCGTCTGCTCCGTGGCTGGTAAACAAGGAATGTCGGCGAAGCGTTGGCATCTGTCACATTTCTTGACATACTCCTCCGTATTCTTTCTCATTGTGGGCCAGTAATATCCATGGGCTAGGATTTTGTCCGATAGTGTGCGAGCTCCGGGGTGGCCCCCACAGATCCCTTCATGTACCTCGTACATTAAGTTGATGGTCAGACGGTCGTGAACGCACCTTAATAAGGGTTTGGTGAAGGACCTTCTGTACAAAATTCCCCCCATCACTGTGTATCTTGCCGCTTTTTTAGGAGTGATACTAGCCCAGTCGGGGCTGTTCGGTGTCGCCCCTGTTTCAATATATTCCTGAATTTCATCCACCCAATCCTTTTCCACCTCGTCGATGGGTTGGATTGTAATGCGCGAGATGGCCGGCCATTCGACGAACTCAAGCGAGCAATTGACTTTGAGCTCGATGATTTCGCTCTCGGTTATCCTGGACAGCCAATCCGTCTCGGAATTCTCTTCTCGGCAGATCTGATTCAGTTCGTAATATTCAAAGTTTTGAAGGAGGTCCCTTACCATGTCTCTATACTGGGCTAAGACGGGGTGTATAGCCTCATACTCTCCTTTGACTTGATACACCACCAGCTGAGAATCGCTGTTTATGATTATGTTGGGTATATTCATGTCACTGGCCAACTCTATTCCTCCGATCAACGCCTCATACTCCGCTTGATTGTTTGAGGCCTCAAATTTGAATCTTAACGCTCTTTTGAACCGATCTTGTTCCGGGGAGATCAACAGTATTCCTGCTCCACTAACTGTTTTGCTAGCTGACCCATCAACATATAGGGTCCAGCAATGGCTTGGCCTGTTCGACGGTGAGCCGGACGCTTTATTACTTGTCGAGCCCACCTTTTTGGCTTTTCCCTTTTCTTTGACGAGCTAGGCTTCCTCGAGCCGGAATGAAGTCTCTACGACGAAGTCGACCAGGGCTTGT
Source organism: Campanula takesimana (assembly GCA_026119855.1). Lineage (NCBI taxonomy): Eukaryota > Viridiplantae > Streptophyta > Magnoliopsida > Asterales > Campanulaceae > Campanula > Campanula takesimana. The sequence continues at coordinate 271,876 of JAOWBW010000158.1, read as the reverse complement.
GCTTTGATTGCTCGTCTCGGGGCGTACGTTATTTGGAACTCCGTGAGTTCAATTGCCCATGTCATAAGTCTTCCTGAGGATTCAGGCTTATGCAAAACCCTTCTCAATGGTGAGTCTGTGAGCACAGTTATAGGATGAGCAGAAAAGTAAGCTCGTAATTTCCGAGCTGCAACAAGGAAGGCGTATGCTATTTTCAACATTAAGATAACGTCCTTCTACGGCAGACAATGCCTTTGATACATAATAAACTGGTTTTTGGGAGTTACAATCTTCCCTGACAAGAACAGCAGCTACTGCCAGATCAGTAGCGGCTAAATAAAGAAAAAGCTCTTCTCCTAACTTCAGGGAGCTTAGAAGTGGTGGCTAGCCTAAGTATTTCTTGACCTCGTCAAAAGCCACGTCGCACTCTGGAGCCCATTCAAAGCCTTTACTTCCTTTCAAAATTTTAAAGAACGGCAGACATTTCTCCGCGGATCTTGAAATGAATCGACCCAAAGCTGTGATCCTTCCGTTCAGCTGTTGTACGCTTTTGATGGATCGGGGCGGAGTCATGTTGACGAGTGCCTGGATCTTTTCTGGATTGGCTTCAATGCCTCTTTGATTAACCATAAACCCAAGAACTTCCCAGCCCGGACTCCGAAAACGCATTTGCTTGGATTTAGCTTCATTTTATTGCGGCACAAGTTTTCGAAGGTCTCTTTGAGGTCGATCTCGTGGGAGCTCTCTTTGGTTTTTATCACCATGTCATCTATGTATGCTTCAATGTTTCTTCCCAATTGATCCTTGAAGACAATGGCAATCAATCTTGAGTATGTTGCCCCGGCATTTTTGAGTCCAAACGGCATCATGAGATAGCAATAGGTTTTGTCGGCAGCGTAGAAACAGGTCGAGGCGTAATCTTCCGGCGCCATTTTGATTTGGTGATAGCCTGAATACGCGTCTATGAAGCTCAAAATCCGATGTCCTGCTATTGAGTCAACCAGCTGATCTATGCGAGGTAGGGGTAGCAGTCTTTGGGACATGCTTTGTTCACATCGGTAAAGTCAACGCACATTCGAAGGTTTCCGTTGGCTTTAGCAACCATGACGACGTTCGATAGCCACTTAGGATATAAGATCTCTTCGATGATTCCTGCTTTGACCAATCGCTCCACCTCTTCTTTTATGGCAGCCTTCTTATCTGGGGCGAAATAGCGAGGTTTTTGCCGGATTGGAGTGAAGGCATTACTATCATTAAGCTTGTGCACAATCACTTCCTCACTGATCCCTTCCATATCCTCTACTTTCCATGCGAAAACATTTAAGTTATTGCGGAGGACCTCTACGAGAAGCTTTCTCTCTTGGGGGTCAATTTTCCGGCCCACCTTGATCTTTTGCTCGGGGTAATCTGGGTTGATGATGACTTCTTCCAGTTCATCGTTTGGGCGTATGTCTGGTGTTTCGCGGTCAATTAAGGATTCGAGGACGAGCTCGATTTGCGGCTCGTTCCTCTTCTGTCTTCGGCTTTTTCTCACTTCGGCCCGGGAGGAATGGAAAGAGATGGTACCGATGTGCATAGTTTCTTTTGAGCTGACCTCGGAAGCAATTACTACCTTGGTTTCACTAAGAATTCCGCTCAGTAAATCTTCTGGTTTATTCTTGATACAGGCCACTCCGGCAGGGGTATTGAATTTCACTTTCTGATGGGGGATAGATGCTACAATTCCCAAAGCAGCCTGGGCCGTCATTCCGAGGATGGCGTTGAATTGTGACTTCAAATCAATCACCATGAAATTTATTTTGGCGGTTTTGGAGAATTCCTTCTCTCCAATTGTCACTTCGAACTCCATCATTCCCATGACTTTGACGGTGTGGTTGGTAAAACCTTCCAACAGGCCTGCGTAGGGAACCAATTTTGCCTGTTCCATGCCCATCTTCTTTAAACAGTGATAATAGAGGATGTCCCTTGAAGCACCAGTGTCTATTAGGACCCTTCCGATGTCGCCGCGCCCCACAGCGATGTCAATAGTTAGTGGTTGAGTGTAGTGAAACAAAGTGGCAGCCAGCTCGGACCGTTTGAAGGATATTACTTCTTCCTCCTCCTGAGTAATTGGGGGAATTAAGTATATCCTTTCCAGCTTCCTAATCTGAGTTTCTAGCTGGGCGTTGCTAGCTGGCTCGACCCCGATAAAGTCGATGCGGAGTCGCCGGCTGTCTCCTTCGGGCTCGGGCTCGGCGGTCCTCTTTTCGGGACCTTTGTTGTTCCCCGTAGTCTTCATTTTTGATATCCACTTCTTCAATTTTCCCTGATCTACCTGACCTTGTAATGCCCTTTTCAAGTCCATGCAATTTTCTGTGGAGTGCCCGTGATCACTGTGATAAGTACAGTATTGGTTGGGGTCGCGCTGCCACACAGGTTTATTCAATGGAGGGGGAGCCGGCAATTCCACCGACCTCATTACCACCTCTCTAGGGGCAGTGAATGGAGTGAAGTCTTTAAACGTGTCAGTTCAGCGAGTGCAGTTCCTTCCCGACCGTAAGCTTGTTTCCGGCTCTACTTTGGGTTCGATACGCTCTTTTACTGGTTTCCGCGTTATCTCAGGCACATACGGCTCTTCCGAGCCCACCACCGCCATAGCTCTCTCATACATATCCTCAACTCCGCCTGGTTTGCAAAGTGAGAATTCTGTTTTGAGGGCTTGGCAAGTCAAGCCTCCCATAAAACATAACTCAATATCCCTTCTTTCCAGATCGACTATTTGCTCTGTCATTTTCTGAAAGCGGGTGATATAGGATGCAGTGCTTTCCTGGGTTTGCTGGCGGATTCGGATCAAGTCCTCTTTCGGCCTCGCTGTTATTCCGGCCCCGGCAAACGAATTGATGAAATTGCTTCTCAACATGTCGTAGCTGGTGATTGAGCCTCGATGGTGGGCCAGGAGCCAAGATAAGGCTTTTCCTTGAAAGGTAGAGGCCAGTGCCTTGCACTTGATGGCCTCGGATTCCGTATATAAGGACATCTGGACCTCGAATCGCCCCACATGGCTCTTCGCACTAGTGGCACCGGAGTATGAATCCAGGGAAGGGAGGCGACGATTAGTGATGGGCGAGTTCTTGATCCTGTCGATAAAAGCATCTAGGGATGAGGTAGATTTTTTTGGGCTCCCTTTTTGCTCTTTCCACAGCTCCTTGATCATTCTTTCCATAGAGGGGGTTATTCCCTGAGCTCCCGCGGTCCTGCCGCTTTGGGTCGCTCGGGTGATTCCGCCCGCGTTGGATTTGGTGGGAGTCTTGTGATTCTTATTTTTTGAGGAGGGGGGATTCCTTTTAGGTTGGGATTCTCCCTCGCCTTCAGGTTCCCCACTTGATTCCTCTTCCTCTTCCTGATCATAGTACTCGTTGTCGTCATCGTCAGAGATGTCTTCAACGTTCTTGCTTTAGTATTTGCTAGGGCCCGGCTTGTCTACGTATGACTTCCCTCCTTTTTGGGCCCTGCTTTCTTCTTCCAACAATTGAATGGTTTGGGTGTTAATATTCAACTGTTGGGCCACCAGACGCGATTGTTCCTGGAGGGCGGCTAGCATGAGCTTCCTCTGGTTTGTCGCGGGTGGTGGTGCTTTTGCGCCTTTGGAGTTGGTGATCTGGGTTCTCTGATCTGAACCCCTTCTTTTTCGAGTTGGGCTTTTAGAAAACCCACTCCTGTCTCCCAAGCGGTCATGAATTGATTTGCCCTCAGACGCGACCTTAGGCCTGTTGGCTGAGGGGGTCACTATCTCGTGATCTTGAGTTGGCTTTTTTCCATTTCCAGCCATTTCGAGTTTAGTAATGAAGAGTCGTTTTTATGTTCGTGAGGAACTGACGGGCGTTTATGGGTATCAAACGACACTAGTTTCTCGTGAAGAAAAATACTAAAGGTAGGAAAATCGCCTTCCCGGCAATGGAACCACTGATGACCCCACGGAATTCAGGGTCAATGTATTGGATGGATATCTGGCTTTTGTTATCCGGTTCACCTGTTAACACAACAAAGACGATGAAACCGTCAAGGTCAAGGCCGGGTTTGATCCCGGCTTAGACCCTCGGGCGTAAGAGTGAGATTCTCTTGAGTGTCTAAGAACAAGGCGTGGAATACCTTGGGAGAGAAGTTTAGAGTTCTCTGTGTGTTTTAAGTGTGTGTACGGGGTTTTTCATACCTGAGATAGAGGTAGAGAAAAGGCTTAAATACCCCCCCTTTTACCCAATGGTCCGACCGCAGGTCTAGGAGTAGACTTTACCAACTTGGCCACGTGCCGCTCTGCGATAGGTCGGCAGCCCAGACTTGACAGGTTATGACCAAGGGATGTCGTGATGTTGACACACCCGGCGCCGAACATGGCAGGTGGTCAAGGAAGTCCAAGCGCATTTAAGTTGATAGGAGAGCTCTGACCTAGTCATTAATGCTGCCTTTATGTCGGACTCGCCGAGGAGGTCCCGAGCTCGCCGAAGTGGCGAAGCCCGGAGACTGAGAGGTGCTCCAAAACTCACTTCGGCTCGTAATATCTGAATGATCTTGGTATCATCGGAGAGAGAGACGAGGTTGACTAGTTTACTGGCATTTGAACCGCTTCTGAGGACGAATCCGCTTCGCTTAACATCCGGTTTAATTCTGAGCCCGGTTCATCTGGTATGGGCTCTTCACCTTTCTATCTCACTATGTGTTTGAATTTCAATTTTTAGTTTTGTGTTCTTGAAACTTTTTGGAGAAGGAGAAGCCTGTAACCTTTATTTGTTGGTATTTTTTCTCTCCATTTAAACAAATTTTTTCCTCCGCTTAACCGAAATTGAAAATCAAATTCAAAAAAGAATTTGTTTTTTTTTTTTCAAAAAAAAAAAAAAAAAAACAACAACAATTACACATTCGGGCCGGGTCGGTCAGGATACGGGTTTGATACCTCCCGTGTCGGTCCGGGTTCGGTAAAGGGGCGTGTGAGTACGGGTCCGGTCCGGTTTAAAGCAAACTCGGGCCGTACCCGACCCGTTGCCATCCCTACTAGTGATCATATTACTTGCAGTTTTCGAATCTTGTTAATCCTATTCCTACTCATACTATCATACATTATCCCAATGGTAATATCTCTTGTCACAGACGTAGGCACTATTATGCACATTGCATTACACCAACATAAACAATGACCTAATAATTACTCCCTCTTTCTCTGAAAGATAGTTTTTCTTTTTTCGTTGTTACTGCAAAGGAATTTTAAACAATAATTAAGGCTACTTTTAATTATCTTAGTGTGAATCTAAAAATTGGTATTGATAGTATTTATAATGGTGTATCAGTAGCAATTTTTAAATTTTCATTATAATAAATAAAAGTAGATTTAATTATTGGTTAAAGTTCCTTCGTAGTACAACGAAAAAAAGAAAGACTATCTTTGTGGGAGATGGGAGTATGAGTTTATATAAAAATTGTGCTTCCTGGTGACCGGTGTTTGCATTACTGCTATTTATACTAAAATACTGGTGGCATGCAAGTTGAAACTATCTAAATTCTCTTAATGTGGGGCGCCGCCCCAAACCTAACACCGAGAGAATGAGCCCCCTCCCTACATGTATGGCGAAAGCCATGGCCAAGGACGGCTCCAACCCATACCCCCCCCCCCCGACTTGTTAGCAACATCCTACCATAATCGTAATATACTCTATCCGGTCACAAATATAAATAAAAGTAATTAAAATTACATTTATTAAGAAAGTAGTTAAATTTAGTTAATTGTCTTGATTGTATAATAAAAATATATTAAAATTACTAATATATCCTCATATTAAATGTGTAATAAATGTGCCCTTGTAATTGAAAATGAGTAATTAATTACGGGTATTTTTGGTAAAAGATTATTAAATACAGTCACATTTAATGTGTTTTGTATTGAAACCCAACTTTTTTGCTTATATTTAGGTCTAAAAAACCCAATTTTTTTGCTTATATTTGTGTCCGGAGGGAGTATTTTATAGGCTTGGAAAAGTGTGCATTTATAGGCTTGGAAAAGTGTGCAGAAGATTTAAAGTCGATGCAGTCTGAAAAGAGAGTATTCTGATTTTTAACCAACGTACTCCCTCCGGTCCTAAATATAAGCAAAATTAACTAAAATCACACCTATTAAGAAAGTAGTTAAGTTAGTTAATTGTCTTGATTTTATAATAAAAACATGTTAAAATTACTAATTTATCCTCATATTAAATGTGTAATAAATGTGCATTTGTATTTGAAAATGAATAATTAAATAGGGGCAGTTTTGGTAAGAGAGTATTAAATAGTCTTGAAATCCCTTAGAGTTGCTTATATTTAGGTAAAAAAAAAAACCCACTTTTGTTGCTTATAATTGAGTCCGGAGGGAGTACATGTTCATGAAATTCTATTTGTTCTTTCATTAAACTAGTCCATAACCCGTGCTCCGCACGTGAATTTATGTACTATTTATTTTTAAAGTTTATTTATACCTGATGATAATTATTATTTAAATTAGTTGTCATCATAAAACTTTGTTTTTCAAGTATTTTTAATTGATTGTAATTCTAATTTTCACTTATAGTTTTTCAATAAATCTTAAGTGTTGCACAAAAAAAAGTAATGTAGTGTACTAAATCAAGTCATATTTTTTTAATTAATGCATATGAGATGTTATACAACAAAACTAACAAATCAATAAGTACTACTCCCTCTGTCCCTAAATGAGTGTCCATTTTCAAGAAATCTTTGTCTCTAAATGAGTGTCTTTTTTAAACATAACTTTCTCCCTAAACGTTTTTTTTCGAAAAAAAATTCACCGGTTTCTTTATACATGCAAAACTAAAGGTTTGGAAAGGAGATTACAAGATTATATATGAATCGTTGTTACCAAATTGTTCAAAAAGTTGAGATTTTCACTGTCCCTTGAAATGAAATTTGGACACTCATTTAGGGACAGGGGAGTATTTATTTATCAGATTATTGTAGACACCCCGCATTGGACCTCTCATGTCCCGATTGCATACACATTCTCTGTCTTCCTCTTTTCTGTTAAGTTTTGTAACTTTTTGTTAACTTTCGTTACTTTCCATTAAGTTCTTGACTTACTCTGTTAGTCTTGGACTTGATTAAGTGACAAAGTCAACCTTGAGTCTTTGTTTCATTTGTTTTTGTTGACTTTAATGGTGTTCGTTAAGTTTCTGACTGATCTTCGTCAGTTTCAGGACTTAACTGCATAACGGGACCAACTTTTGGGCTAAAATATGAGTTTTCTGAAGGTGAGACGTGCGCGCCTTTGCCCTCCTTTGTGGGAGGCGTGCACTTCCCATAGGGGGTGGGACGTGCGCGCTTCCCATCTCCAGAATCCCATATTTTGCCAAATTTCCCTCATTTTCTGATTTGTAACCCCACAAACTATTATGCCTTGGCTTGGCTCGGGGAAAGACCATCTTGTGACCACAAACACATCCCTAATACCTATAAATACCTCTTCATTCCACCATAGAAAGAGGAGGAACAATTCTTGACCCCAACTTCTCTTCTCTACAAAAACTATACACGAGTTCTTGCACACGATCTTCAAGTTAAACTTTGAAGTCTTCATCTCCTTTCCAAGTCAAGGTACAACATTTTCTCTTTTATTTATTATTTGACTTTTATGTTTTTTTAATGCATGCAATCCCCATCAAAATGGAACATGACCAACATGGCTACTTCACATATTGAAGTTAGTTAAGGTTATCTCCCTACATTTCAAATTCTCATTTAATTTTCCCTTTTCCTTTCAATGTAATTGTTAGCACATATTCATATAATAAAAGAAGGACTTTTTATCATTAGAACACCAAAAGTAGCAAGACCGGCTTTAACCGGGCGGAGTGGGTGTTTAAGTACTTCCCCCCTCCGTAACCTAACCCCCGAACCCGTCTCTCCCGAATCTCTAGTTTCGTATATAAAATTAGGCTATATTAGGTTTTTCTTATATTCCTTTAAAAACATAGGTGGCGACTCTAACCATTAAAACCAAATAGACATCCTAGGATAATTCACGCGCTCTAGCCAAGCCATGGTTTCCTCCGGGGTATCTACAATTATAAATAGTTATATATGCTTTAATTTATGTATTTCAAATCTAGAATAAATATCAACCTCCTATATATCACGTTGCAATTCATGTCCTTCATGAAATAAGAATAAGAAATTTCGGAAATCTATATATATATATATATATTAAAGTTGGCCAAAAGAGCTATGGTATTGACATGTGGACAAACAATGGAGAAAGCTTGCATTTGGAGAAGCCACATCAACAACATACTAATAAATAAGTGACTTTTCATTTTCTTTCATTAGCTAATACTATTAGCTAATAATAATAGTTACTAAAAAGCGTAACTATAATAGTTAACTATTATAGTAACTATTATTATTATTAGTAATAGTTAACTATAATAGTTAACCATTATAGTTAACTATTACTCTTATTAGTAATAGTTACTATTATAGTTAACTATATTAGTTAACTATTACTATTAATAGTATTAGTTAACAATATTAGTTACAATACAAGTTAAATATTACTATTAATAGTATTAGTTAACTATAATAGTTACTATATTAGTTAACTATTAATAGTATTAGTTAACTATAATAGTTACTATATAGTTAATTATTACTATTAATAGTATTAGTTAACCATAATAGTTACTTTATAAGTTATTTTTTACTATTATTAGTATTGGTTAATTATAATAGTTATTACATAAGTTAGATAATTAATTTTTAATATTAATTAATCATAATAGTTACTATATCAATTAACTATTACTATTAATAATATTATTTTATTATAATAACTATATTAATAATTATTATTATATATACTAATCATTGCTATTAATATATATATATTAACTATTACTATCAATGGTATTAATTAATTATAATAATTATTATAATAATAGTAATCATATAGATTAATTTTTATTATTAATAGTATTAGTTAAAATGATGATTACTATATTAGTTAACTATAGTTAAAATATTTTTTAAGACATAGTATTGGTTTCCCGTGCAGAGCACGGGTTACCCACTAGTTAATATAAAAGTCTTTTATTTGATTAAAAAAACAACATTCTTGAAAAGGAAAATCATTCTTATTCATCAAAGACAGTTAAAAATGTATTTTTTATAATTATAAAAAAGTAACAAAAATGGTCATACTCTTTTTAACATAATTTATAATGTATGCATATATATTTTATTCATGAAAAAAATTATTAGTGTATTTGAGTGTCTTAATTTAATTTAATTTAATTTAATGTGTATAGACTTTTTAAATTTCATAACCCTTGTCATTAGATTTGTAATATTAACACACACATAATGATAAATGTAATAATTTTAAAATTTAATAGCTAAACTCTCTACCTCATCTTTTCTCTATTAGTATATATATTAGCATACTATTCTATTAGTATCCAATAGTTGAATATGATTATCTATAGCAATAGTAGAATGGTAATGTCTAATAGTTGTATTCTTCTAATGTAGGAGTTAAATACCTTTTTGGTCCCCCAACCTATTAAAACCTTTTCCTTTCAGTCCCCAACCTATTTGTTGTTCCTACTTCGTCCCCAACGTATGAATCCATGTGCTCATTCCATCCTTCCGTCACATTGCCGTTCAAATCCCCGTTAAACCATGCCTACGTGTTATATTTTTGCCGTCGTGGGAAGATGGAATTGTGACTGTGCATCCCAGCGTTGACCTAGCGTGTACAATTAGACACGTGCTCCTCACGTGAGTTTCTTCCTTAATACAAACAAACAGTATGAACAGATGCACGCACAGAACTACGCTATGGAGTCCAACGGAGAGTTTGGGAGTACAGGTTAACTCGAATTCATTGAAAGATCAGGTAAACACATTCAATTTCATCGATTGTTTGTTTAATTCCATGTTGGTAGGGGTATAAAGTTTGAAATTGAAATTTAAGGTTTATCTATTTCAGATAATGGCGTCGTCTTCATCATCTCGCACCAGAGAAACACGAAATAGTCGTGTGAATGGAGAAATTATGAAGTTCAGGAACGAGCAATGCAAATGCAAATGCAACAGAAAAGCAAGTGTTCGGATCTCTGAATCGACAAATATTCCTCAAAAGTTGTTCTTCAAGTGTGAGCATGAAAGTTGCAATTTTTTCAAATTGGGAGCCAAAGCATGTTGATGTAAATTGGTCTTCATTTGAGGATACTACATGTGCTGAAATTGGTCAACATGAAATTTTAATGGAAGTTAGGTCTTTGGGAGGTGGATTTCAAGCTGGTATGAGAAGTTTGCAGATTGGAGTGCGGGGATTAAACTCATCACTGGGTGGAATTAAGCTAATTATGGTCCTCTGTTTTGTTATGTCTTTGCTGACTTTGTTAGGGCTGGTCTTCATTTCATTGAAGTGATTGTATGGATTTGTTAGTGATTTTGTTTGGGTTTGGATGAACTTGTTAAAGATGGTGTTGTAATATGACAAATATGTCAATATTATTGACTGTATTGAACATGATGTGATGAAAACAGTCAATTGTTTCCAACATTTGACAATTTGATGAATAACAAACCTAAGCATTACCAAATAAAATTCAATAGACATTGCATCATAACTGTCTTACATTTATGAATCACATAAAACATGACTTAATTGTTCAAAAGCATTCCCTAAATAGATTTCCTGAAACCCCAAAACCCCCTCTATAAATGACCACAAAAGTGGCCAAATACAAAGGGCCACAACCATACATGTTCACCACAACATCAAACAACCAAAATAAGTGTTTACCAAACAACCAACAATTTAAATATATTAAATACAACCCAACAACCATTCACTCCCTAGCCCTCTTGTTTGACTTGGATTGCTTCTGCAAAGACTCAGCAGTGATGAATGCCTTTCCTCTCTTTGCAAATGATGAATGCACTACATTTTGGGGACCATTTGTTTTGGACCTAGTGTTCACCTAAGACAAGAAATAGAAAAAAGTGTTATGATAGCACATGGTGGGGGTCCACAAGATAAACAAAAGTACTGAAACCAACAAAGGCTCATAAAAAAGCATACCCCACTTTGAGCTTTCCCAGATGGTTGTCCATTCCTATTAGCATTATCATTATCTCTTGGCCCACCTTGCTGGATAAAAATAAAGACATAGGACCACATTATTGATAAAAATAAAATACTCCCTCCGTCCCAAAAATGATCTTCATACTTTTTTTTTCCGTTACTACGAAGGAACTTTGAGCAATAATTTTACGTTGATTTAATTATACTAATGATAATCTAAAAGTTTTTGTCAATAAACCATCTATAATACCATCAATAACAAGTTTTAGATTCTCATTTGGATGATTAGATCAACCTAAAATTATTGCTCAAAGTATCTTCGTGGCAATGGCGAAAAAAGTGTGAAGATCATTTTAGGACGGAGGGAGTAAAATAGTACAGTAATAATAGAAGAGGGTTTGTACATACAGTCCCATTTCTTCTCCCTATGCTGGTTCCAGATCCAGAAGCCTTCTCCTTGCTTGTTGAGTTACCTACAACATTCCTTTTCTTATTCTGCAAATAAACATGTAAACTGTGTTATTCCCACAATTTTAGATATAAAACATGTAATATATATTACTTACAAGTTGTTGAGCCTTATCTCTTGGTTTCTCTAGACATTTTCTAATGTTATGCCCCTCTTTCTTTCAGATGCTACAAGTCATTTCATCCCCTTTCTTGAACTCTTACCCTTCTTGAATGGATCATCCTCTTCAACTACAGGTTCTTCCAAAAAAATTCCCTTTTTGCCATCCTCTAATGCATCCTTTCTTATGTTCCATTTAGGTCTTCCCTTTACTACTCTTGGAGGTGGAGGCAATAACACTTTCTTGTGAGACTGGGTCCACATGGACATGCCATTTAGTGGTTTCAACATGGTACCATAACATTTGAGGTATGTTTCCCCCTTCAAGCATTCAGAGATATAGTCACCTGGTTCCTCTCTCATTAGGGTTATTGCAGAAACTGCATGACAACATGGAACTCCACATAACTGCCATCCCCTACAACTACAAGTCCTGTTCTTCAAATCAATAGTTGTTCCTCCCCTAGAACCTCCAATCTTAAACTATAAATCTCCATTCCACATTGCATGACATTCCCTTGACTTTGCTATAGAATCCTGCAACTTATCATGAATTCTCTTGCAACTTATCATGAATTCTCTTGCCATACGAAAGTTCAGTTAGAGCTAGTAGCTTACCCTTCTTCCCTTCAGACAACAACTTAACCATGTAATCCCTCCTCTTTCTCATCCTAACCATCATCTGTTGTCTTATTTCTTCCAATATAGATATTAAAGGCTTGTACCTTCCCTGTATGATCCAAAAGTTGAATGACTCACATATATTGTTGTCAACATTATCACAAGTGGAGTCTGTTGGAAAATATGCCTTGCACCACCTACTTGGTTCCCTGTCCATCAAATGTTTGTAAGCATCCTCTGACAATGTTTTGACCTTCTCCATGTTTTTCTGAAAATACTCAACAGTTATGCTCTTTGCAGCTGCCCAGAAATACTTCCTAAAATTGACACCAGTGAACCCCCTTTTTCTGAAATTGGCATAGATATGCCTTGCACAATTTCTATGATAAATTTGTGGAAATAAAGTCTTGATAGCACATTCTAATCCCGGCAATAAATTTGTGATAAAGAATTATTAAAACATTGATAAATAGTTATAAAACATTTAAATGAAAGAAATTTAAAGTTACCTTTTGTTGATCACTCATTATTGTCCATCCTTCTCCATCTCCAATACCAATGTCCCTATCAAGAAGATTAAGGAACCAACCCCATGTGTGTTGGTCCTCCTTCTCAACAACTGCCCATACAATTGGGTACATTTGGTTGTCTGCATCCCTACCCATTGCTACCAACAATTCCCTTTTGATCCATGTTTTCAAAAAACACCCATCAACCCCCACACACTTCCTGCAACCCTCAACAAAACCTTTTTTAACTGCATGGAAACAAATATAAAATCTCCTAAACTGTGGTGGCCCAACCCATTCATCACTTGTTCCTTTCAAAACAATAGTGCTACCAGGATTTGATCTTCCTAGTTCTTCAACATAATTCTAAAGTTTGGAATAGTGTTCAACCATGGATAGTTTGACTTCATCCAATGCCCTCCTCTTTGCTTCCCTACACAATTTTACTGATACCTCTACCCCAACCTTCTCTTTGGCCATGGTCTGCAAGTCAATCAAGTTAATTAAAGGTCTCAGCCTAATATCTGCACCTAGAACCTTAGCTAGCCACTTAGAATTGGTTGTTTTGGGCTTCAAGTTCATTGAACACTTGTGGTTGCTTTGATAGGATTTAATTTTCACTGTTCTATCTATACCTTCAAAACTAGCCCATAATTCCCAAGGGCAGTCTCTACATTTTGCTTGTATCCTTCTCTTGATATTTTTCTTAAACCAAATTGAATATCCATGAGCTGCAGCATAAGCCCTTATATGATCTTTCAATTGTGTAGAGTCCTCAAATATCATATCAACACAGAAATTAAACTCTTTGATTGGTACATTGGGATTGAACTTGATTTCTACCTTTTTTTTTGGATTTCTTAGTCTCTAGCCACCCCTCTTCATCACTGCTACTCTCAGGATCATATTCACTACAAGATTTATCCCCATCATCATTTGGCCATTCCTTGAATTGAGCCCCAATGTCAAAGTTATAGATGTTAGGATCATCCCCATTCTGATTCATCTCAATCCCATCATCCCCATCCTCATTAGTCTCTTGCTCATCATCCCCACTCTCATTCATATCATTCAAATCATCCTCATTCTCATTCATCTCATTCTCACCATTCTCATTATCCATTCCTAGCACTACTTTGAGTTTCTTTTTCTTTTTCCTTTTCCTGGGCAAGAGTCTTATTAGCTATGTATTCTTCATCATCAGTCAATGCATCAGCACCTGCCAAACTATCATCACTTTCTGACTTATAATCATCATCACCACATACTGGATCACTCTCAATCACTGGTTCCTTCATATTTTTAGACTGGCTCATCATGACCTCAATCTCATCTTGGTGATTCACCCACCACTCATCAATTTCATTTTCAAAGTTCGCTTCAATATCATCATCCTCATTCTCATTCTCTCCCTCAATATTGACAACTTCAATATCAGCATACCTGGTCTGTACGGGTATAAACTTTGCCTTTTGTGCCTCAGTAGTACGACGAGCTTCATCATCTACCACCATACTACAATAACAATAGCAAAAGATTGAAGTCAATTAACAGTACAAACCCTAAAAATCAACAAACTTATGACGAGAATCGTAGCCCTAATGCGAAATACTTACTCGATTTTGTCTGGCTTTTGTCAAATTTGTGTTTTCTCTCTAAATGAACCCTAGAACTCCCTTCGATTTGGGGATATTTACTTCAGTTCAGTCGAGATTTTGTCTAATGGCTTGTCTTAGTGTGAATTGTTAGGGTTAATGGGGGGAAAACACCCGCCTAAATATTTCACGTGCATCGTAACTGTGCCTAGTCACTATTCCATCTTGACACTGTGAAAAAAATATAACACGTCAGCATATTTAATGGGGATTTGAACTTCAATGTGACGGAAGGATGGAATGAGCACACGGATTCATACGTTGGGGACGAAGTAGGAACAACAAATAGGTTGGGGACTGAAAGGAAAAAAGTTTTAATGTAGTAACTATTATAGTATGCTAATACTATTAGCTAAAAGAGAAAAAAATGAAAAGTCATATTGCTGTGGGGTACATGGTCACGAAATGAAAGATTTCGATAAAGCTTGTCCACATGTCACATCCATTGGACTCCGCGTCGACTTTTATATATATAGACTTTCATATTTTTGAATCTCATTATTCGCGAGGAGCCGGATGAGAAGAAAGTCTCACGTCACCAGCCATCAACTATAACCTTCATTAAAAAAATAATCGATCGTCTTTTCACACCACTCATACAAATAGAGGCCACCAATTAAAGAGAATTAATCCAAGTAAATGAATTCAACGGTGGTAAGATATTTGAGACGAGTTGGTACAACGAGATAGTGGATCGATATCAAAATTGTTGATAAGGCAAGATCGATCTCAGTAATGATGGAACAAAATTGAGCAGGACCGATGGAATCCTATGGGAATATTGATATATAATTAGAAATATAATAGAATTAGAAAATTGAGAATATCTAGGAAATATTCAGTCCAATCTATATTAATCACGTTTAACTTTTTTTTTCAACACAAATAATTTTTGACCAAACGTTACTGTCAATCTAATTATTCTTATGAAATTTAAGCATTAGTGTCAATAAATCACTTAATAATTTATCTGTGATAATTTTAAAATTCATTATAATAGGAATGACAAAAATGACAATAGTATTTAGCCAAAACTAACTTGTCTATAAAAAAAAAAAAAAAAAAAAATCAAATGGGATTTGGATGTGAACGCATCTCTCTTATTATAAGTTGGACGATCGTGATACATAAGACTAACAAATGACTCATTTGGAGTCCTACGTAATGAGTTTATTGCCAAAATGACTCACATAATATGTCAGAATAATACCTTAAATAAATAAAAAAAATCAAATATGTCCTAATGTACCTCCTATCACCACTATCCATCACCACCGCATCCCACCACCATCTGCCCACCATCTTCCGAATGAAAAAACCAAAATCTATCAAACCCATTAAATAAAAATTCCCCAAATATCATAAGAAAATCAATTGTGCCTAAAACCTATATTCCAACTATCATTCGCACATAACCATTGCCAACAACAAATCTGGGTTATACCCGATTTCATCTAATGAATTCAAACCCAATAACCATTGATCACATATCATCTTATTTTCAAATCCAAACAAAATCATACGAAAAATAAATTTGACTAAACCCACGTATACACCTCTGAATTGAATATGAAGATAGCGAAAATAGGCAGAAACAAAAAACCGATTATGATTTCAAATCCAGGTCTAGAAGAGAGGAAGAGCCGGGCTGAGTAGACAGAAGAAACGAGGAATCCGACTTGATTTCTTCTGAGAAATCGTATGGGTAGAGGAGTATGGTGATAATTTGTTTATTCACTCTCTGAAAGATTTACAATTGCCTAAGTCATCTATTTATACACAAACATAAACCTAATACTTGATCAATACTCTATTTCTAATTACATCCACTAAATAAATAAGCTAACATTATTAACAAAATATATCCAAAATATTTACTAGAGATATACACAATCTTATTATTCCATTCAACTTGATTTAGTGTATGGAGTGACATTTACAGTTGATTTAGTTAAATACTCCCTCCGTCCCACCTCACTTGACACCCATGAGGTGGGCACAATAATTAAGGAGAATGAATAAAATAAGGAAAATGTGTGGTAGAAAATGAAGAGAGAGAATGAGTGGGGTAAATAGTAGTGTTGGTTGATTAAATTGTGTGGTGGAAAATGAATATAGAGAATGAGTGGTGGAGTAAAGTGAATATAAAATTATAAAAAATATGTTATTTTGGGAAGTGTCAAGTGAGCTGGGACAGCCTGTAGACACCCCGATCTCGCACCCCCCAACAAACCCTTTTTGATTGGTCTAAACCCTAAAATTGACCTAAAGCCCTCGATTTGGCTACGCGGAAGTGCCGTGAGCCTTCTCGGTGCATCGAATGGATTAACGGACTTCAAATTCATAATCAGAGCGAAAAAACGAGTAAACAGGCATGTACTTCAATTTTTGAGTTGCGGGACCCGAAATGGGGCCCGCACCCTTAGGACTGCTCGTTATTATCCATTCCGTGCATTAAAAATACATACTTGTCATCCCTTGCTCATAAACATATTTCAGATAGATGTACGTGACCACAAGATTATTTCAAGCAACTTTCATGTTGAGCCAGCGGACAACTGGGACACCGGAGTGCGCACATACGGACAAAACCTGGACTGTTGCGGAACCAATACCGGAGCAAGAATTGTGATCATCTACGTTGAAAATTCAAACAAGGCATGATGACACCCAACCACCATCCAGCACATGACAGCCAAGGAGTGGTCAACTCAATAAAGGATGGTCCAATCGGAGCGCGACAAGTGGCGAAATCTGATTCCCCAGCAAAATACACTGAAGCCATACGGCTCACTGATTGGAGTACGGCTGTAATGGAGCCGTACGGCTCTCCTGTCTGGTATCAACCTTTGTTGAAAATTGCTCCTTATCTCCAACACCATTATAACCCCTCAAATCACTTCCATCCGGCCATCAACTCACCACCACCTCTACATACCCCTACTAGAGGGCATTTTGATCAAGAATAACCACCTCCCTCCTCCATATACTCCATGCTTGATCCCATTTGAAAAGGGGGATTCACAAACTACACAAGGGACACCATTCATACACCATACTCTCTCAAGCTCCCAAAAGGCCTTCAAACCTCAGTCACAAGACCACCACAACACCACCATATCACCACCATAGAACCACCTTAAACACAACACTACACAAAACAAAGCAAACAAACTCACTCAAACACTCTCTCAATCACAAGGCAAACACCTTAAGAAAACAACCAAAAAAGTCTTCCCTTGGAAGAAAAGGAAGCACATCTAGGTAATCTCTTGTTCTTGTAAAGTTCATCTATGTAAAATGTAGTTGATTGTGTGATTTGTAAAGAGGTCTAGCCACTTTGTTAGGCTAGACCTCCATTTGATGTCCAAGATGTAAATGTTGATGACTCTTGATTCTCTCTTCTTCAAATAATTATATACCATGTTCTCTTGAGTTCTTGGCATGTCAATCTACTGGATTTGTGTATATGTATCATCCATGTTTGGATATCAAGTCTATATGTGTTGGTGATTTGGGAGGCTTTCAAAGAATAAGCATGTTTTCCCTCAAAACCTCCAAATCTGTCCATGCATTGTTTTCTCTCCAGGTTAATCATCATGCAATCTGAGTTAGAAGCGTGAGTAGGTGTGGTTTTGTGTTGTTAACATGTATATATATGTGTATTCAAAAGTCTCATGCTCATATCATCTCATTTGAGTGAGTTTTCATGGGTATTCCCATGCCTTGTGTGGATTTCCAGCAGCCTGTCCAAGCTGTACCTTTCTGTCTTGTTGCTCTCTTTGTGCATAGCAAACGTGGGTTTTGGTCTTAGACCACAAACTAGATTTTGTTCTAGACAAGCAGAGGAAAATTAGCATGCAAATAACATATTTTGCCCATAAGTTGGGACTGTGATTTCCATTTATTGTTTAGACTCTTAATCTGCAGATCTGTGCACGTTCATCTCTGACATGCAAATGTCAGAGGTTTTTTGTGTGACTTATACTTTCTTTATGGCTTTGAAACTTTCCAGATATAAACTTTGATATGTTAGGAATAACTTTCATGTATAGTGTTCCCCATGATTTCCCCGTTTTCATGATGAAAAAAGTGGATATTTTATGGATGTATGAATATCTGTCAGATCTGGCTGTTCAAAGTTCTATCTTGCATGCCTTGTTTGGACACCATAACATGATCCTAAAATCAGAGGAAAAATCATGGGGAACACTAAATATGTTAGGGACTTTTCTTGACATTCACTTTCCAGATTGTGCAAGCATAAGAGCAGGTACACAGAGAAGAAAAACACAGCTGTCCCTGAATGTTTGGGGATGGAGTTTGGACGATCATTTTCATATGGGATTTGTTTCCCTTTTGCTCACCATTGTAAATATTAATCCCCCACCCCTTTTGTGTTTCCTTTACTGGATGTGAATGCTAAACCATTTTCAAAACCAAGTGAGAGTCCACCCAAACCGACTCTCATTTGTGAATTAAAGCAAACATTCTTAGAATAGGAAGACTTCCTCTTATATTATTCACCATTTTGTTAGGGCATAAAAGCAAGGCATAAAAGGCATAAAATTGAATCTACGTGGCATGCATGCTAGAGACCATCACGGGCGAGGAGAGTGCCTAACCCCTTCTTTTCTCGTAACTTAGCCCCCGAACCCACTTTCTCAAAATAAAAGGTTTTGTCTTCATTTTTCCTAAAATAAAGTGAGGTGGTGACTCTTGCAATATAATCAAAACTTCGAGAGGAAACCATTTGTGTGGAACCGAGCGCATTTCCAAAAGCGCATCAGCGCGAGGCAAAACCCGAATCGCCTTCGCGGGCGATCATTTCGGCGTGGCGGCTTCGAGCGCGGGCTCTCACAGGTGAAAAACGTTGGTCCTATACTTTGGAGACGGTATCCACTATTCCAAGAATCAATTGAAAAACGTGTCAAATCAAAGTAAGGTGCTTGTCCGGCTTTCATAGGTTTGTGCATGGCTTACGCTTCAAATTTTGAAAGAAAGAAAAAAAACAAAAAATTTAGTTTCTTTAGCTCATTAATTCTTGCACATAAAGATTTATTCCTAGAAAATCTAAAATAGGTTTTCTTTTCATCCATCTTGTAGAGCGACAATTCTTCTTGTTCTCTAGCGCGACATTCAAGGTCCATTTCAAGCGCCACTTTGATCAAATCTTACTCTGGGTACTCTTCCAGTTATGACTAAAGGGAACAGACGTTTTGTACCGGACCCTATGAGGGAGGAATGGTTGAGACAACGACTGGAGACCCATTTCAATGAAAGGATGACTAACTTTGAACCCAACCCTCGAATGGAACAGTGGTTGAAAGAGCGTTTGGAGGCACATACAGATCTTATGTTAGGGTTCTTCCAAGAATGTCAAAAATAAATGGCTAACCGTGTTGTGGCTCTTTTAGTAGACCAACTGAAACTTAAGAATGCTATGCAGACTTGTCCTGGTCCAGAAGCACCAAAGGAAGGAGCCTCGGTTGAGATGCCTAATCAAGATGTGAAGAATGATGAATCACTTCTTTTGGAGATACAACCAATGCTTAATAATCATATGGTGATTCATTCCCATCCAGCCATCCTAGAAACATCAAGACTCAGTACCACATTGGTTCCTTTTAGCCATGATGCACTCCCAGAACGAATTTTAGATCCAGAAAACCACCGAAGGCTCAACGACCCTTTGCCAATTTGCTACCCGATCATCACTCAAGAATCCGCAAAACATGAGTTTCTTCCGATCACACTCCCCAATCAAGATGACGAGACAAAGCATGATAAGTCTCCCAAGTTTAAAGGCCAACAGGGGCTCATCGATCCCCTATCAGATTGCTCTGTAGTCGAAATGAAGAAGGATGAGAATGTTTTAGTCATGTCCCCTGATCAATAATCCGATCGCGAAAGGGTAGATCCTCCAATTCCAAAAAGTCGTGTAAGGCTCAAAGACCCTCCAGCAAGTTCTCCTGTAACTCCAAGAACAAGGGTTATCAACCTCAAGGGTAGTTCATCCATAAGCAAGGAGTTACAACAGAGGCTCAGCAAACCCCTCAAGATGATTGGGCGTGTTCCTAATTCCCCTCGATCGGGTAAATCTATTTGTGTCGACGATAGCTTACCATTATCCTTTAAAGGCGGCCCAATGGCTACCGCCGATGTATTTTCCAGATTGAAAGATGCCCCGGGTATTTCACGAATGAAAAGGAGAAGAAATGATCAATACTTAAGCCATGTAGATGTTCCATATGGCATGTCGTCCCAATGGCTAACGACGCCACTTTTTAGAATGAGTCCTGATGGGGTCCTGTGGCCTATACAACAATGCAAGATTCTCCGCCCGTCACATCCGACACCGAACCATAGCAAGTATTGTGAATATCATGGAAAAGCGTCACATGCTACTATTGAATGTTACATTCTCAAGGATAAGTCCGTAATCTCTTGGGGGCTCGGAAGCCCGAGCCAGATATTTGATCCATGGGGCTCATTGACTAAAAGCCATTGCTTTTCACTCCGACGGCGTAGGTAATCAATGGACAGACTTTTGGTTTACTAGCTTGCAAGGCTGCAACACTTTTGTTCACTTTTGGAGATTTCTAGCTTCCAGTATCTAGATCTCTTTTTGCTTGTGACTGGGCTCACCGCTCACTCCTAATCCTGTCCCTTTTTGCGTATTGCTTAGTAATGTGCTCACACATCTTCTTTGTCTTCTAAGTCTAGAGTGTGTCTTTGTCTTCGTGCTTTTATTTTCTTACATGTCATGTAATATATGTTTTCAGTCAATGAACTTGCCTTATAACCAAGTGCCTTCTTAATCTGGACCCGCAAACAATTAATCTCACCTAATAAAAGCAATCAATGAAATCTGAACAAAAATTAGAATGTGATTAATTGAGATGGGAATTAGGGACGAAGGCAATCAACGAAGTTCACAAAGGCAATCGACAAGGTCACCCGACGAACGAAGATTTCAGGGTGCAATCAAATGCATGTTCTGAGCGGCCAATAAAATGGAAAGATTGAAGATATCACGCAACTGCAAGTGTCGGGGATTTTCCTTTAATGTATAATGTGTTGTAAACTCTCGCATTTTGTAAATTTATGTATTAGTTGTTATGTTTCAGAAGCTATGATGTTTCTTCTTGAGTGAAAAAAAAAAAAAAAACAAGGAGAGCAAAAAAGGGGAGGTCAAAAAAAAAAGGAGAAGAAGAAACTTTATTCATTTATTCTTGTACAAATTCCATTTGCTTTATTGTTTAATTCAATTGTTTTAGAAAAGATATCGCGACACTTCAAGTTTATGTGTATGCCTTCAACGACGGCAATTGGCATTTCATTCTGAAGACTTCATCACTTGTTGCACAAAGACAACACATGGACCGAGGGTCCGAAAATCTCATGTGACATCATCAATTTCAAGGAGCACCGCGCATGCGAGGCCAATCTGCACTAAAGAAGAACTCAATCTTTCAACTTTGGGCAAAGCACCATCAACGACGACAACTGGTGGCTTTTTTTGGAGACCAACGTGCTCTACCAACCCCTTACACTGAGGGAGCCCAAGAACCAAAATCCGGACGACCTCCAACGACGAATCCCATCTTGGAAAGCGAGACAACGACGAAGGCCTCTCACCAAATGAGGTCAACCTGCGGCGCGAATCATATCACTTGCCCAACGATGTTCTCATGTCAATTTTCCATGGTCTAATTTGTGTTCAAATGATTTTTCAAGCTTATTTAATCAGAATTAAAATGCTAATCCAATTTTAGAAGGGTCCATTTGATTTTGAGGCACTTGACCATTAACGCTTGTCCAAGTCTACATGTCTTTCTAATGTATGCAATCCCCATCAATGGGACATGACCAAATAATCACTTTACTATATTAAAGTTGGTTAAGGTTATCTCCCTACATTTACACTCTAGTTTAATTTACTCTTCTTCTTTTAATGTAACCTTTGACATTTAATCAATAAAACAATTCTCTTTTAATTCCCCTTTTCTCTACTCTATAATTGTTAGCACATTTTAATATCAATAGAAGGACTTTTTAGCATTAGAACACCAAAGTAGCAAGACCCGCGTAAGCGGGGCGGAATGGGTGTTTAAGTACTTCCCACTCTGTCACCTAACCCCCGAACCCTTCTCTTCCCGAATCTCTGGTTTTCATACAAAAAGGCTATCTTTCTTAGGTTTTATCGCGTTCCTCTAAAACGTGGGTGGCGACTCTTAAAATCAAGTAGACATCCTAGGTAATTCGCGCGCTCTAGCCAAGCCGTGGTTCCCCGGGGTATCTACAAGTTAGTTAATGTGTTTTGATTGCTGCTATGTGCTCAAGACAAGGGCTCTTAGAACTAGGGATGACAATTTGTCCGAATCCGATCTGTATCCGGGACAGAGCGCTCCGCAACGGGGCGGGTTTGGTAACCATTTTTCAAAATTCGACGGGTTACGGGACGGGTTTGGTAACACACCCCAACCCACAGGTCACCGCCCCGTCCCGTATAATAAAGCATGCTTCTATTTACTGTAATGTCTCAATACACTCCTTCATATTTTGCGTGGTTATTGCTGATTTTAGTTTCATCTCTACTTGCAGCATACTCCCTCCGTCCCGGCACAAGTAGGAGTAGAGGAGTTTGCACACTAATTAAGAAAAACTAGTAAATGTGTGGTAGAAAATGAAGAGAGAGAATGAGTGGAGTAAATAGTAGTGTTAGTTGGATAAATTGAGTGGTGAAAAATGAAGAGAGAGAATGAGTGGTAGGGGTGAGCTCGGTTCGGTTTGGTACGGTTTCTAGCCAAAAACGGTACCGAACCGCATCTTATCGGTCTCCAACATTTTAGTACCGAAATGTTTCGGTTTTAAATCGGTTTCGGTGTCGGTCGGTAGCGGTTCGGTGTCAATGACCTACAGAAAATTCCCATGAACACAGCCATAGGTACCAAATCGCAATATTTGGAAATGGCTTTCTTCAAACTCAGAAACAACCCAGCAAACATTGAAACCCCAAATATACATACACCAGCAAACATTGAAATCAGAAGGCTTGATAGAGACAAAGAGAACGATATTCTTACCTGAGCGGCATCGTCGGCTCCGGCAAGCAGGTGAAGAAGCGGCGTCTAGGAGAAGAAGAATAAAGTACCTTAAGAAAGAGGACTTCAAACTTGGGCTTGAAAATGGTGTTGTTGTAGAGATATGTTGTAGAATAAATTGTGTAGAGTCTTGTTACTAAGAACTCTTGTTGGGAGAATTTGTGTATAATGTAGTTTGTGAATCAAAGTTGGGGTCCTCCTCTAAGGTAGAAATGAGAGGTTTTTATAGGTAGAAAAGAGAGGGAAAGGTTGGAGGGAAAATAATCAATCCATGTGAGATGTAATTGACCAATAGAAAATAAGATAAATAAAATAATAAATGAAATAAATAAAAGAAAATCAAATAATAATAAAAAGAAATATTTTGTTTTTAAGAAATGGCTAGAATAATGGGATTGGAGGTTATAAAACTAGGGGGGGTGAATGTGGAGGTAAAAAAAAGCTCTTTTGTGATCAATAAGAGATGTTATAAATAAGAAAAGGGAGGGAAATAAGGTGCAATCCGTTACTGCTATAATGGGAGGCGCGCGAGTCCCGCTTTAGGGGCGAGACGCGCGCGCAGCCCACAAACAGTGTCGGAAGCGCCCGCGGGTGGAAAAGACAGAATGACAGAAATGACTCTAAAGTTAATTCTGTTATGTAGTTTAGTCCAAAACTAACGGAATCAGATAGGAACTTAACTGAAGTAGCAGAAATTAACAAAAATAAGTTAAATAAAAATACTATGTATGCAATCGGGGTGAGAGGTCCAAGGCGGGCCGAGTCAAGGGGCTTCCCCCTACTCTCGTCCTTCCGTCATCTCATTTCTGCGCAAACACGATGTCAGAAATCCCACTGGGATTTCCCTTTGCTTTCACAAAACACTGGCCTCGTGCCTTCCCCCTGCCAACTCCTACAAATTGTCACAGCAAAAGAGACAAATGAACGCTATTCTTTAGATCTCAGAATCTCAATGCCGGCAAAAGATGTCAAATGAGTGAACACAAACTGGGGCTGCATGTCGGAGTTTTGGGTTTTGTTTCAAGAGCAATGATGTGGCTTTATGACAATACGATTTGTTGAGAATGGTTTACTCCGGGTGACACGGAAATTCAGATGCCAAAATGCCAGAGTACAAAAAACAACTCTCATTGACAGTTGATCCTTTGAAGGAACGCAGGAAATGCGGAGGTTAAATTTTGAGAAGCATCATGAGTTTCAGTAACTCTCAAGATTGAGAACAGCAGGGATGTGGGACAACTCTCATAGACAGTTAGGTCCCGTATGTATGGATCATCAGAACACAGCGCCATCTCGGATTGACAGTATGGCCCGCAAAGCTCAAAGCTTGTCTTTCGGAAAAAAGCCAGAGTACAGAACAACTCTCAATGACAGTTGATTCCTCAAAGAAGGAGTATTGAATGTCAGAACACATGAATCATGATCAACAGCAAAGAATCAAGAATGTGAGATGACTTTCATAGACAGTCGGTCCCTTAATGTGGAAATCAATAGAAGCAAAGTGCCATCTCGGATTGATAGTATGGCCTGTAAATCTCAAAGCTCGTTCTTCGGCAACATCAGGATTGTGTCCCGCCAAACAACTCTCAAAGACAGTTGACTACCTAAACGATTGGGTATCGCATGTAAAAAATTGTGAATTGCCTCCGACAGAGAAGCATTGAATGATTGAAAAACTCTCAAAGACAGTTTACTACCTAAACGATTGGGTATCGCATGTCAGAAATTGTGAATTGCCTCCAACAGCAAGACACCGAACATTTGAATAACTCTCAATGACATTTGAGACCCCAGAGGTTGAAATGCCAAAACGTGAAGTTGTCTCGAAGCGACAATTTGGATCAACATGAGATTCACTCCTCAAGTGCAACAAAAGCTTCATATGCCAAATGCAGGGGTGTGAATACCCCTTTCCGATGAAGCAACGCATGGGAAGTATCTTGCAATTATTTTTATTATCAAAGGGAATATTCATAACGACATTTAAAATTATGAGAGTCGCCACGCCGTTTTAATTATAGCCAAAACATTGAAAAAAGCATGTTAATGGGTTCGTGGGTCTAATTACGATAAGATAAGAATATTGGATGTTATCACTCATATCGCCTGAATGATCAGTCTTTCCATTATGATGCGGTGTATGTTGTGTGTAATGTGTTTGAGACCGAATCCGAAGATTGCCTACGTTCCTCTCAGTGTGAGAAGCTCAGGTCAGTGTAGTTCGAGAAGAATTTAGAATAGGAAGAAGAATCGGATCATGTATAATGCGGGGGAATTACCTAAAGATTAGGGTTTAGAGGTAGTTCCTAGATCATGTTCGGGTTGATGAACCCTTGATCATCATCGGCTATGAAATAACATGTTAACAAGAAGATTACAACCCTAAATATAGCATAAATAAGGTTTTAATCTATGAATATAATGAACATGCGAAGAACATATTATGAACATATGAATAATATGACGAACATATGAATAAACATGCAAGGAACATGAATATTATGAATCTAAACTAAGAACATGGCAAGAACATGAAGAAAAAGTTAGAAAACTTACCTATGTTGGCAAGAAATAAACCTTGATCTTCTTGGGATTCTTGAGGGTGTTCTTGGGAGCTTGAAATGCTTAATTAGAGATCAAATTCGTCACTTAGGGAGCCTAAGGTTGATCAAAATTCGGACCTTTAACTAAGAGGTGAGGAGGGATTTTTATAGTGAACTGATGGAGGGATCAGACGGCTGGGATTGGCTGAGGTGAGGATGGCCACCTGGCCAAGGTCGGATATGGCCGTGTGGCCAAGGTCGAATGTGGCTGCGTGGCCATCATTCTTAGCTGACGTGATTTTCAAGCTACGGTTTTATTTGGTTTATGGAAACCCTATTTTGGCCATTTTTAAGATGTTCTAGAATAATGAGATATATTTTGGGAATCCGGGACAAGTCTTTACAAGGTTTCTAATTCCTATAAAGTCCTTGTATATTTGGGAAAGCCTTAATAAACTCATTTTCAGATCGGGTACTAACAGTAGCCCCTCGGCGACGCTTCTTGCAAGGCAATGGGGGGTCTATGATAAAAGAAGGATCCGTTCTGAAACATGAGTTTTAAAATAGATGAAAGGTGATGGGACGGCTGAACCTTGGCAGGCGACCTACGTATCCGCGGGGGAATCAAGCCAAACGTAGTTCAAATCTATTAGGGAAATTGTAAACGATCTTCCGCTGGGGATAACTTCGAGTTTCAAGGGAAACATCTGCTGGGGATTGTAGATACCCCGGGGAAACCACGGCTTGGCTAGAGCGGTGAATTATCCTAGGATGTCTAACTTGATTTTAGATTGTTTAGAGTCGCCACCTATGTTTTGAGGAACATAAGAAAACCTATTGATTGTAGCCTAAGTTTGATTACGAAAACAGAGATTCTTTGTCTTGAGGTCCGGGGGTTAGATTACGAGATGGGAAGTACCGAAACACCCATCTCGCCCAACTTAAGTTGGTCTTGCTTGATCAAAATCTACATGAATGAAAATGTTCTTCTTCTTCTTCTTTAAGTCATAAAAAAGGGGGTTTAAAATAGGATTTGGAATGTAGGAGATAACTCCTTAACTAACCTCAATGAGATGAGGTGATCATTAGAGTCATGTCCCAAAATGATTTGGGTGATTGCACATTTGATTAGAGTAAAAAAGAGAGAGGAGATGAAATAGAAAAGAAAGGAAAAGATGGACTTTTACCTACAATTTGAAGACCTTCAAGTATTGCTTGATGAAATCCTTGGAGAGCTTTTAGAAAGTGATTTTGGTATAGTTTTTGTAAGTTCAATTTTCGGTCCTTGAAAATGGAGGTAAAGAGAGGTTTTTATAGGTGAAAGAGGGGTGTTTTTGGTGCCAAAACTCAGTCACCAAGAAATCCTTCCCGGGCAAAATCCTGTAAATTGAGCAAGGAAGAGAATCCTGGCCAGAAATCTGTAACTGACGCCCAGAGGCGCGCGCTTCCTGCCTTGGGGGTGGGAGGCGCGCGCGCTTGGCTCCTCCTGTCGGAAGTGACAGAAACTAACGAGAAACACTTAACGAAGTCAGTCAGGAACTTAACGGAAGTGACAGAAACTAACGAGAAACACTTAAAATGGGGAGAGACACAAAATCAAATGTGCAATCGGGGTGAGCGGTCCAAGGTGGGGTGTCTATAGAGCCCCTCGGCGACGTGGACTGCAAAGCAAAACGCGTCGACGAAAGTTAAAAACACCCGCCGAGGACATCACCAAGAGAAGGCAAAGACTCGATGAAAGCAGGAATTTGAAATTGCGAGAGATAGTGGTGCGCTCCCTGTGTGAGCGGCTTTTGTTGATAGAGGGGGTGGCATGATCCGTTGGGTGAACCTGCCGGCTGAATGTTTTGAATGAGGCCGTTAGTGAACCTTTTGATGAATCCGTTAGTGAATCCCTTGAATGAGTCCGTTAGTGAACCCTTGTTGACGAACCCGTTAGTGAATCCGTTTGATGAATCCGTTAGTGAATCCCTTGGATGAGTCCGTTGGTGAACCCTTGTTGACGAATCCGTTAGTGAATCCGTTTGATGAATCCGTTAGTGAATCTCTTGGATGAGTCCGTTGGTGAACCCTTGTTGACGAATCCGTTAGTGAATCCGTTTGATGAATCCGTTAGTGAATCCCTTGGATGAGTCCGTTGGTGAGCCCTTGTTGACGAATCCGTTAGTGAATCCGTTTGATGAATCCGTTTGATGAATCCGTTAGTGAATCCCTTGGATGAGTCCGTTGGTGAACCCTTGTTGACGAATCCGTTGGTGAATCCGTTTGATGAATCCGTTAGTGAATCCCTTGGATGAGTCCGTTGGTGAACCCTTGTTGACGAATCCGTTTGATGAATCCGTTAGTGAATCCCTTGGATGAGTCCGTTGGTGAACCCTTGTTGACGAATCCGTTAGTGAATCCGTTTGATGAATCCGTTAGTGAATCCCTTGGATGAGTCCGTTGGTGAACCCTTGTTGACGAATCCGTTGGTGAATCCGTTTGATGAATCCGTTAGTGAATCCCTTGGATGAGTCCGTTGGCGAACCCTTGTTGACGAATCCGTTGGTGAATCCGTTTGATGAATCCGTTAGTGAATCCCTTGTATGAGTCCGTTGGTGAACCCTTGTTGACGAATCTGTTAGTGAATCCGTTTGATGAATCCGTTAGTGAATCCCTTGGGTGAGTCCGTTGGTGAACCCTTGTTGACGAATCCGTTAATGAATCCGTTTGATGAAATATTGCTTTGAAGTCTCGTGCCATTTGGAGTCACACTTGACTTTTTGAATTGTGGGGTACGGGCACAGTTGACCGCGACCAGAAAAATGTTCCTGCTAGGGATGAAATGCTGAGATTGACTCTTGAGGGGGGTGTGGCACCCGTGACAGAACTTAGGGAGTTCGGAATTTTGAAGAGGACAGCCTACTTTTGAGTGGGAGTTTCTATCCTACTTTCCATTTTTGACATGCCTTAAGGGCGGACCAGAAAAAGGTGTGCCCAACTGGGTGTCCGAGGATCGGGACAGTGTCTTGATTTAGGCTGGAGATCTCTGACAAGGCCCTTTTCTTGAAGCGATTTAGACCTGGGAGGCGCGCGCCTTTCTATGTAGGCTTGTGACGCGCGCGCACTTCAGACTGCTGGCGGGTGGCGCGCGCGTCTGGGAGGCGGAATTCCGGGCTTGACATTTGCTGACCAAAAGAGCCCCCAACAGCTATAATATCATCTTCTGTTCGACCACTTGATTCTCACAGCTCCTTTCTGCCATTTTTGAACATCATATTATTGCTTAACTTTGCTTGCGATCAACATTTTCTATGGCTTCCAATTCTTTTGCCCTTGATGCCAAGGTTGTTAGTGAGTATGAAAAGGACTTGGGCACTTTTGTGTATTCTTTTAAGACCCATCCCAAGAAGGCCTTCATTAAAGACTTCGGGTTCCGAATTCTTTTCACTTTGCGGACGTTGAAACCGGATTGGGATTTGTTGAGAGCTGCCGCGGCTTTCTGGGATTGCGACAGCCATACTTTCAACCTTTCAGCTAATGAAATGGTGCCGACTGTTGACGATTTCGGGGCCATCCTTGGCATGCATTTGGCCGGTCGGATTGCCGTCCCTAAATATCACCGTGGTGCCGTCGACTCTTGGGTTGAGTTACTGAATCTCCCTGTTGAGGACGTGAGGAAGATGTTGCACGGTACCGTGATTGACATAACTGAGTTGCCGATGTTCTTCAGTTTACACTCGGAGGACCCGGTGGTTCAATCTTTCAAAAGAAATGCCATGGCCGTTTGTCTCTTCAGCGAAGTACTGTTTGTTACACCTTTCGGGACTGCAGACGCGCAGTTGGCTGAGATTATTTTGCAAGCTAAGGACCAGCAATTTAGTGTAATCCCTCTTATTGTAGGGGAGACGTTGCACGGCCTTGATGAGTTACACAGGACGGGCAAGATGTGTCGGGGAAGCCCTTTGCTCTTGACCATATGGCTCCGGGAACACTTCAAGATTTATTCCCCGGATGGTGATTTGTCTCCCTTTGCTGTTCATAGGAGGAAGTTGTTGATCCGTGATTTATCTGAATATGGTTGGAAGAAATTCTTTGCTTCTCGGGTGACCGTTGATATTGAGTGGTGTCCTCCTTCTTGGGGTCTTCGCCCTTTTGTGGAATGGACTCTTGGTTTTCAGCACGTGGTTGTACCCGGTTTGAGAGATTCTTCATTTTACCAGCCAGAGCGGGTTCTGCGGCAGTTCGGTCGCCAACAGACAATTCCTTTTCCGAGGGATGGAATGCTTCGTCCAGTTGCTTACATGGGTCCTGACTTCTCGAGTGAGCTTCAGTCGGCTTGGGGAGATGACCGCAATCGTTGGGATTTCGCTCCTCTGTATCGGGGGAGTGTCTTTTTTCCCGAGAGCTACTTGGACTATTTATTTGGCACCCTTTACCGTGGCATCCCTTGGGTTGATGTGCTTCGTGCCGAGTTGTTGGGACAGGGTTTTGAGCCTAGCAGCACTTTGAGATATAGGGAGGCTGCTGCTAATTCGAGTAACATTCTCGCTGACCCTTTCGGTACTCCTTTGGATGACTTTTATTCTAGGAGACATGTTGCAGCACAGAAGGTTTCGGTGCGTATTAGTGCTCCTTTGTTACCCAAGAAGAAAAGGATTGAGAGACGATCGGGTGGTCCTTCGAAAGCTAAGAGAAAATTGGATTTTTCTTAGTACCCTAAGAGATTGCAATTAGACCACTTTGTTTTAGGATTTAATGTTTTGATGTCTTTTGTTGCTCAATAAGTCCGTTGTAATGGTTTGAATAATTCATTGAATGAATAAAAATTGTTATTTGAAGTGAATTGGGTATTTTTGATAAGTTTTAGACCGCACCCGAAGGTTGCCTACGTTCCTCCAGTTGGGAGGCTCAGGTCTTCGTAGTTCAAACAAACAAAGACCATTTTTTATTTTTTTTTATTTTTTTTTTTTTTGTGCACCCTGTTTTTTTCCTAGACCGCCCTTGCGGGTTTTCAATCTAGCGGGCTTCTTTTTTGCACGTGCTCTAATTTTTGCCTAGGCCGCCCTTGCGGGTTTTCAACCTAGCGAGCGATTTTTTTTTTTTTTAAATGGTCTTTGTTTATTAAGCGTAGAACCTCTTGAGCTTGTCGAGGTTGACCTCCTTTGGCAGCTGGTCACCATCTAAATCCACGAGCCGGACTGCACCACCGCTTAGTATCTTTTTGACCACGTACGGACCTATCCATCGGGGTCCCCATTTCCCCAGGGGATTCATGGCATTAGGAGGATGTTGTCTTAAGACCAAATCTCCCACATGTTGATGTTTCGAGGCTTCACTTTTTTGTTGAAAGCTCTTGCCATCCTTTGCTGATATGCCCTCGTGCGTTCGAGTGCTCTTAACCTTTTCTCGTCGAGTAAGGCTAGGTGTTCGTATCGACTTTGCATCCAGTTGACCTCGTTGACTTGATTCTCGAGGAGGACCCGTAGAGATGGGACTTCAAGTTCGATAGGGAGTACGGCTTCAGAACCATAGACCAATGCATAAGGAGTTTCTCCTGTTGCGGACCGTATGGATGTGCGGTAGCCCCACAATGCTAATGGTAGCTTCTCGGGCCAATCCCTTCCTGTTGAGGCCATTTTCTTGACGATGGTCTCGATGGTCTTATTTGCTGCTTCGACCGCGCCATTTGCTTGGGGCCGGTAAGGAGATGACTTGTGCTTGGTGATCTTGTATTCTACCAAAAGTGCATCCATTTCCTTCTCAAAGTGAGAGCCGTTGTCGGAAATGATTTCATGAGGCACGCCGTATCGGCACATGATATTAATCTTTACAAATTCGGCCACTTTCTTGGCGTTGAGGGTTCGATAGGCTTGTGCTTCGACCCACTTTGTGAAGTAGTCGACTGCCACTAGGACGAATGACTGCCCATTGCTCCCGGTAGGATGAACTTTACCGATGATGTCTATCCCCCAACAAGAGAAAGGCCAAGGTGTGACCATGTTGTAAAGTTGTGAGGGTGGAGCATGTTGCAGATTAGCGTGGAATTGGCACACCTTTTGACTTTCTCGATACAGTCTCGTTCCATAGTGCTCCAATAGTAACCAATGCGAAGTATCTTCTTGACTAGCATAAACCCATTCATGTGGGGTCCACATTCTCCTTCGTGCACTTCACACATTATCTCTTGAGCTTCGGCCTCATTGGCGCATAAGAGATTGATCCCGTCGTGGTGCCTTTTATAGACTCGGTCCCCAATCAGTACGTACCGAGAGGCTAACCTTTGCAGAGCTGCTTGAGACTTCTTATTGATGTTCTCGGGATAAGTGCCGTCTTTGAGGAAGTTCATGATATCCGAATACCACGGAGAGTTTGTTTGAACCTCGTTGATCTCGATACTCATGCAATATGCCGGACTGTTCCTTCGAGCAATTTTGAAAGGCTTCACCATTTTCCCTTTGGGCATTTCAACTAATGAAGCTATAGTGGCCAGTGCATCGGCGAAGCGATTCTTATCCCTTGGCAGGTAGTTGAAAGTGATCTCTTGGAACTGTTCAACCAGTTCTTCAAGGTGCTGACCATATTGTTGGAGAGTCGGGTCTTGGGTTCGCCATTTACCCGATTGCTGATTGATAAGGAGCAAAGAGTCGCCGAACACTTCTAGTTCCGTGATGTTTCTTTCGAGAGCTGCTTCGAGCCCTGCTATGCATTCTTCGTACTCGGCAATGTTGTTGGTAGCTTCGAATTCCAGGCGTATGGCAATGGGAGTGTAGATGTCTTTTGGATCGACAAGCAATACCCCTATACCAAAACCGTGTTTATTGGCGGCGCCATCGAAAAAAAGTTGCCACTTGTCTTCCTCAGTTGCAGTACAAATTAAATGCTCGTCGGGGAACTGTACATCTTCCCCCTTCACTTCGTCACACGGGAATTCGGCAAGCTGGTCACTGAACACTTTCCCCCTGACGGATTTTAGTGTGACGTAAGTGATATCATAGCCGGCGAGCATGAAGTACCATTTGGCTATTCTTGTTGACATGAAAGGCTTCTCGAAGATGTAGCGGAGCGGGTCCACCTTTGCTACTAGCTTGATCGGAAAAGCTTCCATATAGTGTTTGAGCTTTTGAGTGACCCAAACCAATGCTGCACATGACTTCTCTAAGACAGAGTAGTTCTTTTCGCCTCCTTGGAATCGGCGACTGACAAAGTAAATGGCGTTCTCCTTTGTGGACTCTCGTTGCTCTTGTGCTAACATAGCCCCTAGGGCTTCATCATTGACAGTGAGATAAAGCAACAGAGGTTTCTCCTTGTGCGGCGGAACTAGAACAGGAGGGCACGTCAAGTAATGCTTTACTTGATCGAAGGCTTCTTGGCACGCGTCGGTCCATTCTAGAGCCACATTCTTCTTGAGTAGCTTGAAGATTGGCTCGCACATGGAAGTGAGCTGGTGCACAAACCGACTGATGTATTGTAGTCTGCCCATGAAACCTTTAATCTCTTTCTGCGTCTTTGGAGGAGGCATGTCAATGATTGCCTTGATTTTGGAGGGGTCTACTTCCATTCCCCTTTCAGTGACCATATAACCAAGAACTTTGCCTCGGATAACCCCGAATGTGCACTTTTCGGGGTTGAGGCTCATCTTGTGTTGACGAAGCCTTTCGAAGAACTTGCGGAGATCGATTAGGTGTTAACCATCGGTTCCTTTGGAGTGAATGATCATGTCGTCCATATAGACCTCGATTTCTTTGTGAATCATATCGTGGAACAAGTCTGTCACGGCTCTTTGGTAGGAAGCCCCAGCATTTCTTAACCCAAATGGCGTGACTGTATAGCAAAAGGTACCCCACGGTGTTGTGAAGGCTGTCTTATGTTGATCTTCTTCGGCCATGAGAATCTGATTGTACCCAGCGAACCCATCCACGAATGAGCGAACCTCATAGGCGGCAGTGGAGTCGACCAGCATGTCGATATTAGGGAGTGGAAAAGCATCCCTTGGGGAAGCTTTGTTTAAATCCCGGAAGTCTACACAAACTCGAACCTTGCCGTTTGCCTTCCTGACTGTCACAATGTTGGCTAACCATGTCGGATACTCGATAACCTTGATGAAACCCACACTGAGGAGCTTCTCAATCTCTTCTTTGACCTGCAGAGACCATTCTGGCTTGATCTTTCTGAGCTTCTGTTTTACTGGCCTGGCATCTTCTCTGATCGGAATCCTGTGCTCCGCTACCTTTCTGTCTAAACCCGGCATGTCTTTGTATGACCATGCGAACACATCCACGAACTCCCATAGTAGTGCAGTCAATCTGTCTCTGTCGTCCCCCTTGAAGAAGCTTCCAATCTTAGTTTCTTTTGGCTCTTCTTCGGTACCCAGATTAACAACATGCAATTCTTCGTCAGCCTTTGGACCATTCTCACCACGACTACGGACTTGTTGAGCAAGTTCATTTAAGTATGTTATGTTTTCGTGATCTATTTCATCATAATTTGAATCGTTATTAACTTGTTCATTAAGTTCATTATTAGTTAATTCATCATTTATGATGTTTGCAATCTCAGGGTACTCAGAAATATCAAATTTTTCATTAGCAAAGAAAGGAAACACACGCTCGGCTATGGCCTCCAAATCCTCTTGGGTGAGGGTATTAGAGACACTCTCGGACTCGAAAGTAAGTGTGAGCTGCTCTTCCTTTGTTGCTGTGCAGGGTATGCAACCCATTTCTTGGACTAAGAATTCCTCGGATACCACGGGCCCTTTTGTTGAATACCAATTGTTGATCGGCTCAGAGCTTGGCGGGATCTCACTGATAGTCTCGTTCATGATGACGGTGTCATGGATGGCGTTAACTTGGCATTCATTCATCATGGCAAGCTCTTCGAACATGGAGGCTAAATCTGTCAGTTCTTCCCCCACGGTGATTTCTGTCTCGGATTCTATAGTCAACTTCCTTCCCCACCATTCACGGGGCGACATGGGAGTTGGTTCCCTTTCGGATTTCTGGATCTCACAATCGGAGAAGATTTCGAGGCCGGGCTTTTTGACACCTTTATTGTTAACCCATGGCTCGGGAAAGATCATGTATGGAACGTCTTCCCCTTGGCGGACAAAATAACCATTCAACGTCTTGCGGTAAGGCCTTAGATTAGGGACTTCATAACGACGGCCTTCTTTACGAGCTCGGGCCTTTTCGTTCTTGATCGCTTGCTCTTGTTTCAAGTCTTCTTTGGAAGGCTCATACCCCAAACCGAAGGTGTTCTTGACAAATGAGACTTGCACGGGATGTTGGATTCCTTGTTGATATTTCCCTAAGCCTAAACCAGGGAAGTAGTCCATATTCCTCATCATGCGGAGGACTTTGTGATTGCTGGGGGTCCATGATCCGTTTCCCCCTTCTTTGTCAATGGCGTTGATTGAGACGCCGGAGAGAGTGGAGTCTGGTAGACCATGCTGAACTTGGTGGACGGGCTCACCTTTTCTGTGGATAGTGATGTTTTCGGCCATTACGGTCACTATTTCATCACCATTTCGGATCTTGACACATTGGTGGAGAGTTGACGGTACGGCATTAGCACTGTGAATCCATGGTCGACCCAAAAGTAAGTTGAACGAGGCCGGGATATCAAGCACTTGGAATGGAACGGCCATGATCATGCTCCCAAACTCAATGTCTATTCCGATCATACCCATGACTGTACGGGCGGTGCTGTCATAACCTCGGATTACTTTAGAAGGCTTCAAATCAGAATCCTTAAGCCCCAGTATGCCCATGATTCTACCAGGCATGAGATTGAGTGCGGAACCACCGTCCACTAAGACTCTTGAGACGGGCCTCCCCCTTGCTCGTACCTTGAGGTAAATAGCTTCGTTGTGGTTGGAACCAAACGGTGGAAGGTCCATATCGGCAAAGGTGATGACGTTGCTAAAATGAATGTGACCAATCATTGCCGTGAGGTCCTCGGGAGTAGTATCGGGAGAGACTGATGTATCATCGAGATTGCGGATGACAAGATCTCGGTGTTTCTTTGAGGATGCAATGAGGTCCCAAATAGAGATGTTGGCTTGAGTTTTCTTGAGTTGGACAAGTAGAGGATCTTCGGGAGTGTTGTGAGCTTGCGGCCTTTGAGAAGAGGAGCTCGGTGCGGAAGTGGAAGGGTTGCTTGCTATGACTCGACCGGATCGAGTTAGCATGTTGACGTTCCCATCTTGCTTCTTTTTCCTATTCTCTAGTACTTCCCTCATTACCTCATCGTAAGTCACTACATAACAAGAATTGTCAAGTTTATTCATAACATTGGGGCCCCCATTCACAATTGGGATTGAATGGGTGGTCCCCTCGAGTTCTCCTATCTCTATTACATTGACATGCTCGTCATTAGTCACTACAAATTCTTTCTTATCTATGATATCTTGAATGACATTGCGGAGAACGAAGCAATCCTCGGTGGTGTGGCCACTATATTGGTGGTAGCCACAATATTTGTGGTGAGCATGATTGGAGAGGATCGTCTTGGGTTGGTACCCTTGCACGGGTGTGACTTGACCCTTTGCCTTGAGGACCTCGAACACTTCGGTTTGAGTCATGCCTTGGAGAGGCGTGTAGACACGGTCACTTCGGGACTTCTTCCCTTGAGGTGGAGGAACCTTTTTGTAATTCCCCTTGTCAATAGTGACGGCGTTGACCGAGGCCTCTTTTGTGGAGTTGGAAGCGGCCTTGTAGCGGTAAGTAGGAGTGGTCTTCTTGATCTCCTTGAGCAAGTCATCCATGCGTACCCCCGCCTCATACATTTGGGAGAAGTCGGAGTAGCAAGCCCCACTTAGGTGAGTGCGGAGATCAATCTTGAGACACTTGAGAAATATGTCCATTTGCTCTTTTGTGTTCGGCCTCTCAACAATTTCAGAGAGTTTGTCATTCCATCTCCTTGTGAAGTCGATGAAGGACTCATTGTCTCGTTGCGTAGTGTTCTCTAGCTCTTTCCTTGTGGGCCGGTGAGTGGTGTTGCCTTGGTATTGGTTCTTGAAGGCAAGCATGGCGGAGTCCCAATCAAGACGGACAGTGAGCGGGAGAGTAGCATACCAATCTTTTGCCGCCCCCTCGAGAGTGAGAGGAAAGCATTGAGCCATCACCTTGGTGGAGACCTTCTTTGGAACCATTGCCCAAATATAAGTCTCAATGTGAGCCATAGGACAAGAGTTGCCCTTGAATTTACTTATGTCGGGCATCTTGAACTTATCGGGAAGAGCGGCCATAGTACTCATGAGGATGGATGATTGATAAAGGCTTGTGTCGGAGCCTTTCCCCATGTTGAGCCCATTGAATTTTTGGTCGATGTAGGCCATGATAGAATCCACCATTTTGGGCTCATTGTTCTCGGAACTTGGTTCCCCCATTTTCTTGGTGCGGGTGTTGACATAAGGACTCTTGAACAAACCCTCGGTCCATTCGGATTCATCATCATTGTTCTTGTTCTTTCCCTTGGCAAGGTTGGTGAGCTTTTCTTTCATTAGCTCCATTTCGGCCTCGTGGGCCTCCCTTTGGCTGTAGAGGTGGGATTGCCAAATGTCGTCTTTGCTTTGTGCCTCCTTGTTAAGGGTGGAGACTTTGCTCTTGGAGGAGTTGGACCATAGTTGAGAGCTGTTCGAGGGACATGGTGTTGCTGCTGCCGGTCATGGTTGGTGTTGGAGCTGTTGGAGTGATCTCTTCACGGACTAACCGATTTGCTGAATCCCGGTAGACTTTGTAAGTACCAATTGAACCTATATTGCAGAAGAGGCCCTTGTCAGTCTTGAGTAACACTTGCGGTCCATGAAGAGGCTTAGAACACACAGTTGGGCACACGACTCGAACCACATAAGAAAAAGACTCTTTTTTTTTTTCCTTTTCTTTTATAAGTCGGAGGGAATGAATCCCTTTTGGGGTTTCTAAGAAAATAATGGAATCGTCACACTAGTATATAGACCATCTCGCGGTCCCATATACTCATCGGATTCCATTGCGCTTGTGAATCCTACATGTATCGGGATTAGACTAAATTAATGTAGTAAAGCATACATGCGGGGACGGATTTTTATTTTCGTCCAAAATAACCACTTTTTGGGGACGGATTTTTATTGCGTCCCTTTCAACAAGTTGGCATGTATGATTTGAAGACATTAGTTTAGGGAAATCTCGGTACATGGAAACCGACTTGAGTCACGGAGTGTTAGACCCTAACTAGAATTGTGTGGTTTGTGCTCGGCTTGAATATGAGGCTCAAAGGTCACCCTCGGCATGTAGTCTTGAACTACGCCACGGGCTGAGGTTTACCGCTTCGAAAGAGCCAAGGTCTGGTGGAGCTTGAAACTTTCTAGGACGGGCCTCGACGGGTTTGGGGTTGGACTTGTGCGACTCGATAGTGAGCAGTTCATAGGAATATGTGCATGTAGTGTGAGGTCTAACAAGTGACAAAAATTTTTTTTTTTTTTTTTTTTTTTTTTGAAAAGAAAGAAAAACACACA
Source organism: Campanula takesimana (assembly GCA_026119855.1). NCBI lineage: Eukaryota > Viridiplantae > Streptophyta > Magnoliopsida > Asterales > Campanulaceae > Campanula > Campanula takesimana. The sequence continues at coordinate 233,315 of JAOWBW010000158.1, read as the reverse complement.
AAACACATAAGCACATAAAATTACAACTCCCGAATCACCCGTGTGACCGGTAAATAAAACACAAAATTAAAACAGTCCGAGGGTTCAATTCTGTTCCGATGCAGGCAACTGTGCCCACACCCCACTGTACTGCTCAGTCACTGAAACCTGTCTCTGTTCTAGAAACCAACCCAGAAGCGTGCGCCTCTGAGTGCTGATGTGGGACGCGCGCGCATAACGCAATGCTTATTTGAGGCGCGCGCTTCTGGGGAACACCTGTCAGAATGTCAGACTTTGGACTCAGGGGATTGCCTTGGTCCTATGTTCATATTGTAACCCCTGCAGAAGTGATTAGTGAAGAATAACAGAAGAAGAAGATGAAGAACATGAAGAAGTGGGCGATTCTGGTTCTTGATGCGGGATGCGCGCGCCTTAGGCTTAAAAGGCCAGACGCGTGCGCCTCCCCCATCAGGAAACAGAATGCCCAGAAAAGATGTAGATTTCGATCAGAACGCAAGTTTAACCCTCAAATTCTCCCCAGCAGAGTCGCCACTGTAGATACCCCGGAGAAACCACGGCTTGGCTAGAGCGGTGAATTATCCTAGGATGTCTAACTTGATTTTAGATTGTTTAGAGTCGCCACCTATGTTTTGAGGAACATAAGAAAAACCTATTGATTGTAGCCTAAGTTTGATTACGAAAACAGAGATTCTTTGTTTTGAGGTCCGGGGGTTAGATTACGAGATGGGAAGTACCGAAACACCCATCTCGCCCAACTTAAGTTGGTCTTGCTTGATCAAAATCTACATGAATGAAAATGTTCTTCTTCTTCTTCTTCTTCTTTAAGTCATAAAAAGGGGGTTTAAAATAGGATTTGGAATGTAGGAGATAACTCCTTAACCAACCTCAATGAGATGAGGTGATCATTAGAGTCATGTCCCAAAATGATTTGGGTGATTGCACATTTGATTAGAGTAAAAAAGAGAGAGGAGATGAAATAGAAAAGAAAGGAAAAGATGGACTTTTACCTACAATTTGAAGACCTTCAAGTATTGCTTGATGAAATCCTTGGAGAGCTTTTAGAAAGTGATTTTGGTATAGTTTTTGTAAGTTCAATTTTCGGTCCTTGAAAATGGAGGTAAAGAAAGGTTTTTATAGGTGAAAGAGGGGTGTTTTTGGTGCCAAAACTCAGTCACCAAGAAATCCTTCCTGGGCAAAATCCTGTAAATTGAGCAAGGGAGAGAATCCTGGCCAGAAATCTGTAACTGACGCCCAGAGGCGCGCGCTTCCTGCCTTGGGGGCGGGAGGCGCGCGCGCCTGGCTCCTCCTGTCGGAGGCGCGCGACTCAGAGAAGGCAATTTTGACAGAATGGACTAGAAAGTCAGCCCTGTTATTCAGTTTAGTCCCTGGACTTAACGAAGTCAGTCAGGAACTTAACGGAAGTGACAGAAACTAACGAGAAACACTTAAAATGGGGAGAGACACAAAATCAAATGTGCAATCGGGGTGAGCGGTCCAAGGCGGGGTGTCTACAGGGATGAAAAATGACCACGTTGGTCGGGTGCTGAACCTTTTCAGGCTTCCTACGTATCCTCGGAGGAATCAAGCCGGTTGTAGTTCGAAGATGCGAACGATAATAGTGCGAGATATAAAGACGGCGGGGTCTAAATAATCCCAAGATAAAAATAGTAATAGCTGGAGCTCACGTGATATAGAGATAGACGAGCCTCTGTAAATCGTAATAACAAGTGCTGGATCTTACGCAATATAGAGGTAGACGGGCCTCTGTCAATTGCAATAGATCTAGAACACACATGATATAGAGGTAGACGGGCCTCTGCAAATCATGATGGTCCTAAGCAAGTGTTCGGAGTGCACGTAATAAAGAAATAGACGGGTTTCTGTCAATTGCGGCGAAGATTCGGGGGAGATAGAAATTTTTAGGGGCTTTCCGAACCCAAAAGTAACAAATATCGGTCAAAAATAGGTTAAGGGCACCTAAAATGAACAAAGTGAAATAAACCAGGGGTAAAACTAAAATTTTGTCTGTGGAGGCAATGATGGCCGCGTGGCCAAGGCTGCTGAATGGCCAGATCTTCTCTCATGCGGATTGATCATCCAACTGCTGAGATTGCTTGAGGCGAACATGGCCGCGTGGCCAAGTCTCCAGTTTGACAGGATTCTTGGTCACATCGCCGAATCTCCTCCTCTTCTTCTTCCCTTCTTCTTTTCTTCCTTCTCCACCATTGCCGAGTTAGAGAGAGAAAAAGTGAGTTTTAGAGAGAGAAAGCTTCCAATTGTTGATTTTGGTAGACTCCCTTTTATGTTATCGAAACCATGGCGGATCGTTGGATCGATGAGATGCTTTACGGAGGTGCAAATTTTGCGGGTCAAGGTGATTTCGTGCCACCAGAGCATGGACACCAAGAGGGAGGAATGAGGATCCCTTAGAAGAGGGAAATGCAGGGGTTGACCCAAATGCGGGTGATCAACCGGCTCACATGGTTCCGAGGGGCGGATTGAGACCGAGGGCGGCGACTCAAAATTTTCGGGACGGCCTTCTTAAATCGACTTTCACCCATGACTACGATTTTTTACATCGATTCGAATCGTCATTAGTCTATGGGGCTTCTGGAGACTCGAGAAGTAAATTCTGAATTTTGCCTTTTCTCTTTCGCACATTCACAATTCATTATTTGATAGGTAATATGAGTGCATGAAAGTACAAAACGTAATTTCTACAAATGTAACATACATATGCTGTGTTTACCTGTAGAGAATCAAAGCTCGTGGGTCTACATTGACCGTGGGTCAATTGTGGGTGTCCTTGCCGGTGGGCCCAGGCGATTTAAGTGCTTGGATCGAGGCTATAGCATTCGGTCCCTTTTTTGAGGCTGTCCGCATGGTTGGGGAAACCTTGAAGGTGGCGGCAGTGATAGAGGTGTGCTGAGAGTTCTGGTGGGACACCACCCACACATTCCACTTTGGTTTGGGAGAGATCACAGTCACACCCACAGATTTTGCAGCGATCACGGGGCTGAAGTTCACCACGACCCCTCTACCTTTTGACGAGGGTTTCGCGGGTAGACCGGAGTACCGACAGGCTTTGTTGGGTGTCGACACCGACCAGGGGGGAGGTGTGAAGGGTTATGGAGTGGAGGCTGGCAAGGTGCACCGTTTGGTGTTGTCGGCGATAGAGGCCTTTGGGAGAAGGGAGTATGATTGGGACTGCTTGGTCCGACTGTTTTTGTGGTACAGCTTTTCCGAGCTTCTATTTTCCAGTGGGGCCACTGTCTGTAGGTATTCACTGCTAGCGGCTTTCGAGGACTTGGCTCAGGTGAGCAAGATTTCTTGGGGTGGAGCCGGCTTGGCCGATTCGGATCACTACTCGAGGGCTAGCTCGTCGGCATTTGATGGGTTCCAGTTGCCTTTGAGGTATTACTCTTGTCCTTCCTTCGCTTGTCCGTCATAAGTTCTGATTTGCACACACTTCTGAATTGATTCCCTTTACCGCATGCATAGGTGTGGGTGTACGAGATTTTCGGTGTCGCCCCTTTTCAGTTAGAGATTGGCGACAACAAGGCGGTCCCCATCATGTCTTTCTGGTGCAAGAGTAACAGGCGGGCCTCCCGCAGGGCTAAGGACAGGAGGACTGTAGATGCTGTTGACTTGAGGATTCCGTTGGCTATGCTACCGCGTTGACAGCCTCTCGGGTTCTGTTGGTGGGTGTGAGTGGCGATGCTATGTATCTTAGGGAGCGGGTCGCTCGTCAGCATAGGGCTGGTGCATTGCCATGGTTTCCCTATGATCCTCCTCATGACATGCTCCGTACTGCTAGGTTGAGGAATTTCTTGACCCCGACTCTGGTGGAGCATTACCGAGGTAGTGATGATTATGACGGCTTTGTGCGTACTCGTCTGATCAGTCCTCAGGTACGCGCTAGGATGTTGTTAGGAGAGGGGTCGAGCTCGGCTCGCTACGCTGGTCAGAGTCGGCCTTTGGTTGGCATGCCTCTTCGTTCGAGCAGCGTTAGACTGGTGCGAGGCGGCCGGGAGGAGGAGATTAGCTTGGAGCCTACGGATGCAGACCTTGTGCCGGAGCCCTTCGTTCCTCCGCCTAATACTGGGGTATGATTTATGATTCTGTTTCAGATTATCCCATGCACACCCACTCTTCGTTTTCTTTTTCTCATTTATTGCCTTTGACCCATCCAGGTGACTCGGGAGGCATATGTCCGTTCCGTTCAGCGGGAGAACGTTTTGATGCGCTTACTGAGAGAGGCGTATCACTCTTGCACCTGCCATAGGGAGGATGTCGTCGCACCACAGCATCGAGAGCGGTCTCCTACTGAGGAAGGTTCTTCCCACACTGGAGGACGAGCAGCCCAGGGACGGAGTTCGAGTGCCAGTGGTTCGCGCCGTTCGACACAGCGATGGGACACTGCTGAGGAGGACTCGGATTAGCTGGGGTCGCTTTTCTTTTATTTATTCCTGCACTGTTAGTAGTAGAAATAGACAGATATGTACATGTGGGACATTCAAAATGTATGCAAAGATTTTATATACTAAGCTATGCAATTTGTGACATCTTATTTGTACAAACTAGTTATTTACGTTATTCCTAATTTTATACAATGCATGAGCCACGGGGACAGAGTGTGTACGTTGTTTGCATGGATCCATTGCGGCGTGGGAGTAAATTAGCTTGGGGACAGAGCTGAATTTTCTGCATGGGGCGAGAGTGGCTGCGTGGCCAAGGGTAAAGATGGCCGCCTGGCCAAAGTCGAAGTTGGGACGAAAGTGGCCGCGTGGCCAAGTCCAACGCCGCCTTTGCTTTTCCGTTTTTGGGCAAGAGTTGGAATTTGAGCCCTACTTAAACAGTGTTTGCATAGCATTAGGATTCGTACCAGCAGTAACTTTTTGTACTTTTCTTGCCTAGACATCAACTTTCTTGCCTTCCCAATGGATTATCATGTGTAGACACCCCGATCTCGCACCCCTAAAACCAACCATTTGATTCGGTCTAAGCGCGATAATTGACCTAAAACCCCAGATTTGGCCGTTCGGGACTACCGTACGCCTTATCGGTGCATCAAATGGGAAAACCGAGTCCGAAATTGTGATCAGGACTCAAAACTGAGTAAATAGGCACATTCTAAAAAAATAGCGCGCGCGGACCTCGGAGCAGGTCCTGCACCCTAAAAAGCCTTTTACCGGTCATCTTATGCATTTAAAATTTTATTATGATATTCCTTGCTTATTAAAATATTTCAGATATACCGGCATGATCAGAAGAATATTCCGAGCAACTTTCGTATTGGACGCACAGACGAACGGGACACCGTTACATGCACACCGGAGCAGTTCGGGACATCACGGAACAAGAAAGCGGAGCCGGAAATGATGAATTGCATGACCACAAAACGTGGCCATTTGCTGGGCATTCCATGGGATGACTCGCATGGCCTTGATCAATCAAGCTTGACCTCCAATAATTCAACAAACACAATCATTTTTGTTGGAGACTTTTTTCCATGACCCCTTGCAAGAAAACTGGGTAACCCAGGACACGTCTCCCTCTCTTTACACAACAACTTTCCATTTTTTCACTCAACCTCACTCCATCTCTCACTCCATTCCATACTACAAGACTCCTCCCCATTCTCTCTAAAGTTCTTAGCCTTTTATGCTCCCAAGCTTTTTCCCATACCTCTCCACAAATCCCGGGCATCACTTCACTACCCCCCTACTACCCCTACTCCAAGGGCATTATTGTCCAAGAAAAAACCCTCAAAACACCCTCCATATACCCCAAGCTTGTGACTTAGAAAAGGGGAACACTCATTCAACACATTTTTCAACTACACACATTCCATACACTCCCTCCATACACTTTCTTTCAACCAAACAACCTCCATCATCAAACCACCACTCAACCACCACTACCACCACAACACCACAACCCCTCCACCACTAAACCACTACTCCAAACACTTCAAAACAACTACTCAAACTCAAGCAAACCACAACAACAACAACAACAACAACAACAACAACAACAACAACTTCAATCAAACAAAAAGAAGCCTTCCCTTGGAAGCAAAGGAAGCACACCACCCCCCTAATCTAGGTAAGTTTACTTCTTGTAAATCATAGATTTAAAACATGTAAGTTTTATATGAATTTGTGGGAACCTAGTCAACTAATGACTAGGTCTCCCTTGCTACATATGTAATCTAGGTTTTAACTTTGTAAATAAACATGTTTAATGTATGCTAAATGTTCAAATATCTGTCCTAATATGTACATATATGTTTTAAGTTTATTTGGTGTTGATTTCATGGCTCAAATCTTAAATCCATGCAAGATATGGCTCCCTTACCCAGCTTGTGCATAATCTGCCCCCTTGCTCTTCTTTCATGATTATTCTCATTTTTTGCTCTTTTTTGTTCATAAATAGATGCATGATAATGTTAATAACACATATATAAACGAGTTTACCAAGTTTCATGGGTTTATTCCAAGTTTATGCCATGTTTTGATACCTATCTTCATGCCATGTCTAATCTGTCCAGTATGTTCTGTTTGCATCAAGCCTTTTGATGTGCTTTCTAATCTATCTTACCTTCGTTTATGGATCTAACTCAAAACATCAAAGTTAATACTTTAATATTGAATATGATGCTTGCCAAGTTTCGTGGTTTACATCCATGTCTAGGTCATGTTTTGGTAGGAATTTTCGTAGTACAGAACTGCTGCCTTGCTTGCTGTACTCTGGATTAGTCTGAGTTCTTAAGTCCAAAAACCTACCAAAACTCGATTTTCAAGTCTAAGTCAAAACATGAAATTTGTTCTCAAAAGACTAATAAAGATGTTCATGTTCTTGAAATAATTTTATGACCTAAGTAAAGGCCCCTTTCTATTTTATAAATCAAGTGTCTTCTCTCAGACTAACATTTCCAGATTCTGACATGAAAATGTCAGAGGCCTTTTGATGCACTTAAACTCGTTTTATTCATGAACTGTTTTGGGTACATCATATTCAATATGTGATATTAAAGTTTCATGTTTTGATTTTTCTCAGACTCATAAGTTATGATAGTGTAAATTGTCCGTCAAAATCTGATATGCAATGCTTTGCTGTGCTGGGTTGATTTTATGTTAATGTTTTTGGCATGAGTTAAGCATGAAATATTTATCCATAAATCCAACCAAAATTCATACATGTTATCTAACATCTTGGGAGTGAATCCCAAGCTTTAGATCTCTTTTTGGATAGGTGTTTCACAGGTACAATCCATGGCGACCCACAGCAGCCCCGTGAACCTGGAGGATCAATCTTGCACTCGGATATTCTTTTCATGTGATTTATCCCATTTTTTGTATATATGTATTATTTGTACAATATTCCCCCTTCCCCCTTTAATTGCTCATACTTGTATATATGATTCAAACCTTTTTTCAAAACCAATCGGGAATCCATCCAAACCGGTTCCCGGTTGTGATCAAATGAATCGACCTAGACTAGGAAGACTCCTTGTACCACATTTTTCCAATGTTAGGGCATAAAACACATTTTTCAAAAGGCAAACTAAAATCAAGCGTAGGCGGAAGCATGCTAGAGACCGAAAGGGCGAGCGGAGTGCCTAACACCTTCTCCTCTCATAACATAGCCCCCGAACCCACTTCAAAATTCAATCAAAAAGGTTTTATCTCTATTTTCCTAAATAAAATGAGGTGGCGACTCTTCTTTTCCAAAACCAAAGTAGGGTAACCATTATGAGAAACCGAGCGGATTCCAACCGCGTTTCGCACGGATCCCCACGCGGGTACGGGCGCGGGCTCTCACAGTGGCGACTCTGCTGGGGATCATTTCCAAAAAGTGGGCTAGACTCAAATGATTGTTTTCCACCATTATTTGCTTTTGCGTTGTATATACATGTCCTAACTTTGTTTTGCAGGTTTTTTACATTCTCTTTGTTTGTGTAAATAAAAAGAAAACAAAAAAACAAAAAAAAAATTCCTTTCTTTCTTTCAAAAAATCATTTTTCAAAATTAGAGACTTCACACACGGTTCACGTTTTCAAACTTCCGACTTAGCAACCGTACAAACCTTAGGGGGTGTAGCCAGGTGAGTGAAGGGGGGTCACCGATCCTCCGATAGGGCTCCCGGTTGACATTCCCGCCCCAAAGCGCGGCTACTAGTCGTCGCTGCGGGTGTAAGCCACATGCAAGCCATCCATCAAAAGCCTCGATGTCCGAATTTTCAAAATGACACGTCCTCGACTTTAAGCCGGTTTTTGTCTAATAATTTCTCTTCAACCCTATGCATTCCTAAAAGGTTATAAACAACCTAAAGTGTGGATATTTTGGAACGATTGGGTTGACCCGAAATTATCAAGACTTTCACATAGACCGTAACCCGAATGGTGGATCCCAGAAAGAGTATAGGCCCTTCGCTAGGGGCTTCGGACGGCCATTAGTACAGGTGAAAAACGTTGGTCCTATACTTTGGAGACGGTATCCACTATTCCAGGATTTAATCATTGAACGTGTCAAAACAAAGCGAGGTGCTTTTCCGGCTTCCTAGGTTTTGTGCTTTGCTTGCGCTTCAACCTTTTTCGAAAACAATGTTGTTTCAAAGTCTTATACTTTCCTTCTCTTTGTGCTTTTATTCTTGTACATAAAAGAAATCCCATTTTAAAAATTTTAAACATTCTTTTTCCAATCCATTTTTGTAGAGGGAGAATCTCGTTTCTTTTTCTAGTGCGACATTCAAGGTCAGTTCCAGACATTACTTTGATCAAGGTCTACTCCGGGTTTTCTCATCAAGCATGGCCAACAGCGGACATAAATCAGGAAATGGGGCTAGGGGCTCACTTAACATTGAGCCGAGGAATGCAGTGGAACAATGGTTGGAATGGCGCTTGAACGAACACAGCAATCGCATGATCAGCCTTATGCAAGAATTTCAGAAAGGGATGTTAGATCAAATGGCAAGCCTCTTGAGGGACCAAAGTAAATTGGAGCTCAACGAGCTCCAGGCACCCCAATTCCAAAATATCGGTTCCGATCTCAACTCTTCTTCCCCCCGAGATACGAGGTTCATGACATGTAATGATAATGCGCAGCAGATGACAAATAACAATTCAAGTTTGCATAATGTTGGGGATCAAAAACCAAGTCGCTCACAGAGAAGGTTCAGTCGTCATGATAGGCACTTTGATGAATTGTATGCTCCCATGAGTGTGATACTCCACGACTTAATGGCTCGAGGCTTATTGAAACCTATGGAAGGTTATGTGCCGCCAAATCCGTTGCCAAAACGTTGGGATGATTCTGTGCATTGTGAGTTTCATCAGTCAAGAGGGCATAGCACAAACAATTGCTTTCAACTCCATCATATAATCCAAAACCTTATTGATGAGGAAATCATTGAGAAGCCCATACCGCAAATCAACCCACCTTATGACAATCGTAACGCCCCAAGGCCTGTGACTCCATATTGTGTAAACCCGTATGGAACCCCGAAAGCTTACAATCCTGTCCCATCTGGCAAGGCTAAGGAGAAGAGTTTGGTTCGAAAGGAGGATATACAATCCGATGAATTTGGAGCCCCGATATCCAGTGTTTTTTACAGTTTGGTTTCTCAGGGAATCATGAAGCCCATGGAAGGGTATAAGTTACCCAACCCGTTACCTAAATCTTGGGACCCCTCAAAGCTCTGCATGTATCATCAAGTTTGGGGTCACGATACAGACTCGTGTTGGTCTCTCAAGCACGCCCTCCAGGACCTTATTGATAAAGAAGCTATCCCAAAGCCTCCCCCAAAGGCTTCAAGTTCGAAGGTGTCATCCTAGGGGCTCACTGAGCCCCAAGGAAGGAGTTGTCTTTTGTTTGATGATGACCGCAGTTTATCAACTCGAGGAAATGTTTTGCTAATAATGGAAGTTTACCGACCCGAGGGATTATGTCTCCTTTTGCTATGAATAGGGCACACCGCCCAACTCTAATCCCTTTTGCTTTCGGGCCCGTCCTAAAATGCGCTCACACTTCTTTTGCTTTCCAACTCCATGTTTGCGTGTCATCTTTTCTGTAATATATTTATTTGCTTGCTTGTCTTGTAAATACGTTTTCAGTCAATGAGCTCGCGTTATAATCAAGTGCCTTCATAATCACGTATTTTGTAAATTTGGTCCCACAAATGATTAATCCCACTTAATTAAAAGCAAACGATAATAAACGGGACTAATTTTAGATTGCGATTAATTGAGGGGAGAACTAGGGTTGACGGTGCTCAATGGAATTCACAAACGAAGTTCACGAAGGCGATCGACAAAGTCATCCGACGAACGAAGATTTTAGGGTGCAATCAAGGACATAATCAAAGAGGCCAATCAAATGGTAAAGACTGAAGATTATCACACTGATGCAAGAGCAAGTGTCGGCGATTTTCCTTCAATGTACGATGCGTTGTAAATTCTCGCATATTGTATGTTTATGTTTTTGTAAAAATTGTTGTATTCCGCACGCTATGATGTTTCTTCTTGAGTGCAAAAAAAAAAAAAAAAAAAAAAAAAAAAAATCGAAAGAGAGCAAAAAAAGGTCAAAAAAAAAAAAAAAAAAAAAAAGAAAAAAAGAAGAAGAAGCATTATTCATTTATTTTGGTTCACATTCCATTTGCTTTATTGTTTAATTCAATTGTTTTAGAAAGGATATCGCGACACTACAAATTCATGTGTGTGCCGTCAACGATGGCAATTAGCATTTCATTATGAAGATTTCATCACTTGTTGCACAAAGGCAAGGCATGGACCGAGGGTCCGACAATCTCATGTGACGTCATCAATTTCAAGGAGCACCGCGTATGCGAGGCCAATCTGCACTAAAGAAGATATCGATCTTTCAACTTTGGGCAAGCACCATCAACGACGACAACTGGTGTCTTTATTGGAGACCAACATGCTCTGCCAAACCCTTACACTGAGGGAGCCCAGCGGCCAAAGGTCATACAGCCTCTAATCAATCTCAAAAGTGCGACAAGGACCTCCCACCCATGAGGTCAACAGGCGGTGATAATTATGATAGTTATTTGATGGTGTTCTCATCTCGATTTGTCACGGTCTAATCTGAGTCCAAATAAATCTTTTCAAAAAAAATAGAAATTAACTTTTGATTTTGAAGCACTTGAACATTAACGCGAGTTCTAATCTTGAGTCATTGATTTCGAATGTGAGCAATTTCCTCGAGTCTAGGGGCTTCCCCCTACTCTCGTCCTTCCGTCAATTTTTTTTGCGCAAACACAATGTCAAAGATTCCACGTGATCTTTCTTTGCTTTCCCAAAACACTGGCCTTGTGCCTTCCCCAGTCAATTCCTGTAATTTGTCACAGCAAGGGAGGCGAGGGAATGTGATCCTCTGACTCTTAAAATACAAAATCAAGAAGTATGCTCAAATGAATGAATGTGAACTGGGGCTGCGCGTCAGGATTCTGAAATGATAGATGGGTTCCCCGTTAATGCAAAACGTCTCAGGGGTAGAACAACTCTCACAGATAGTTGGTCCTTTGAAGTTTCAACATCAACAATCATCAGAATTTGTGAGACAACCGTCACAGATGGTTAGGTCCCTTTCAAGAGAATCATCGGAGGGAAGTTTCTCAGATTAGTAGTTTGGGCCACAGGTCACAAAGCTCAATCGCCGGCAATACTGGGGGCTGTGTATAATTGACTAATTCTCGAAGACAGTTGAGTTCCACCATCAAAGCGTCGAATGCAAATATGACTATCACATTGTGTGAGCTACTCCCAGCAGTGGAACATCAAATCTGTAACAACTCTCATAGGCACTTAGGTCCCTTATGTGTGGATCATCAGAACACAGCGCCATCTCGGATTGATAGTATGGCCCGCAAAGCTCAAAGCTCGTTTCTTCGGCAACATCAGGATTGTGCCCCGCCGAACAACTCTCAGAGGCAGTTGATTCCTCAAAGAAGGAGTATTGAATGTCAGAAAACGTGAATTATGATCAGCAGCAAAGCATCGAATGTGGGATGACTCTCATAGACAGTCGGTCCCTTAATGTGGGAATCAATAGAAACAAAGTGCCATCTCGGATTGTCAGTATGGCCCGCAAAGCTCAAAGCTCTTTCTTTAGCAACATCGGGATTGTGTCCCGCCGAGTAACTCTCAAAGACAGTTGACCCCCTACCGATTGGGTATCGCATGTCAGGAATTGTGAATTGCCTCCGACAGAGAAGCATCAAATGATTAAACAACTCTCAAAGACAGTTGACTCCCTACCGATTGGGTATCGCATGGCAGAAATTGTGAAGTACCTCCGACAGCGAGACATCGAACATTTGAATAACTCGCAATGACAGTTAGAGCCCCTAAGCCAAAACATGAAGTGGTCTCGATACGACAGTTTGGATCAACATAAGATTCACCCTTCAAGTGAAACAAGAGCTTCATATGCCAGATTCAGGGGCTTGTCCTATAACATGACTGGGCTTCCGTAGCCAACATCTGAGGTTGATCTTTGAATGACACTGGGGCTTCACCAGCAAGAATGTTGAGGGTTGATATCAGAAAGAACAAATGGGGCTTCTACAGCCAACATCTGGGGCAATTCAAAGCAATCCACCAGGAGAGACACCGTCGAGTAAACTTGATCAAATGGGTGTAGAGAATTGACCTTTCGAGTACTCGCGCTAGGCCTCCAATCTCGCTCCACCATATGTCTCCACCTCGACCCTCATTTCCCGCAAAGTTTCAAAAAATAAAAAAAAAAAATATAAAAATGCACAATTCCTTCCTTTTTCAGATTCTCCCTCTTTGCACATAAACATTTTGTTCATTTTATAAAAAGCAAAGGCTGAAATGCAAGCAATGCACACGTGTCAAAAAAAAAAGTGAAAAAAAAGAGAGTGTTTTCAATTCTGAAAGAAAGATGGCAAGATTTAAATTTCAAAATCATTTGCAAAGGAAATCCTCGTTTGAAGTCCTTCAATCATCAATGACAATGAGAAGTTTTTGAAGTGAAAAATGTGCGTCGTGATATTGCATACTTGTGAAAATCTTTTACAGGTGTCCAAATCTAATCCCATGCAGGCACCCCATCGCAAGAAGGGCCATCTCCAACAAATCGTCTGTCAATCAAAATGTGTTTTTCGAGTTTTTCACAAACTCGAACTACGTAAGGTCTGATTCCCGAAAGGGATACGTAGGCAGCTTGCTTCGGCGAGTCCGACCACAAACACATCGAAATGATGGAAAGCGAGCAGTTCTCAACGTGATATGTTCTTTATCTCTCGATCTTTTAATCATGATGATTTGGTTGCGTGTATGACACACTCTCTGCACATGAATGTCACGATATATATGTATGCTTGTGAAAGGTCTTATGCAGGTACTCAAATCCAATCTCCGAGGCCAGGTCACGTCCAAACCCCTCAAGAAAGGTCTTCTTCAACATCACACCACATCTGTTCCAATCAAATTATGTTTTTCGAGTTTTTCACAAACTCGAACTACGTAAGGTCTGATTCCCGAAAGGGATACGTAGGCAGCCTGTCACCTCAGGTCCGACCACAAACGCATCGAAATATTGAGAAGGGGATCTTTTCCACAAACGCCTCAAAATGTCCCAAAGGAAGATTGTTCACGCACTCATCGAAGCAGCTAGCAGAAACTTGAGATGGCCTCCCGTCAAATCCAAAAAAAGGTTCGGACATGAAAACATGATGATTGGTTTGCTCTCCTCAAAGTCAAGAATCAAAAATCTCATCACACAACAACTACAAAGCCAGAGGATCCGCCCATGACAGCAGCTTGCAGCGTATCCTTGATTTATCAAATATAAATGTGTGTTGAATTTTAGATCATCTAATTCTTATCATGCCATAATCATGCCATGTCATGTTGCTCCCCCATCCCTAGCATGTCATTTTCACATCCATATACTTACCATGCTAACATCGTAATTGCGGCCACCATCACGTCAAATCTAATCATAATCTTTGGTAAAAATGTGAGTTTTTAAAAGAGAAAAGAAACTTGTGCATCTAGGTCACAATCAAAAATCAAATGCAATTGGCACTAGCATAAGTACTTTTGTGGCTTGCAAATGTTTATGCTTGAACAGGTGCGCTCCCGAGCTTATCAACTCCGTTCCCGCTTAACAGTGGTTCACTGTAAGGCAAAGCTCAGAATCTCATCACGTTGCAATCTCAAAGCTAAAGGATTGGAGCAAAACCACAACGTGCAGCGTATCCTTGAATTTTCTTTCATGATATTTCTCTCGAGTGTTTGAAATGTCTTGAATCTCAAAAAATTTGGTTACTTTGGTCTGTTCGGCCGTCCCCCGAATTTGACCCCCCTCGAATGCTTGGTTACTCTGGTCTATTCGGCCGTCCCCCGAATTTGACATTTTCAAAATGCTTGGTTACCCCGGTCTGTTCGGCCGTCCCCCGAATTTGACCCCCCTCGAATATTTGGTTACTTTCTGGTCCACTCGAGCGCTCGAGTTGGATCTCCCTCAGAACTACGCCCCGACTTGATTCCCGAAAGGGATACGTAGGCAGCTCGATAACAAGAGTTTCAGTCGGACGTTCTATCGAATATCGTGTTACCTCAACCCCGGCTCAGAGATGTATGTGATCTCACCAACCCATAAGCCGTTCACCCATTCCAATCCCCAGCAAAGAGAATTCAGTTTCTCATTGCATCCCCAGCATCCTTCCGAACTACGATTGGTCTGATTCTCGCAAGAGATACGTAGGAATCTCGGGTTCCCGAGTTCGACCATATGATTGTGTTTGCTTGCTTGCTTGAGTAGAACTACGGAGGCTTGATTCCTGAAAGGGATACGTAGGAAACCCTACTTTGGGCTCAGCCGTTAAACCCTAGACGAGACCGGTTGTCTATATTGGATCGTCGAATCCACTTTACATCACAAGTGAATTCGACGAGGGGCTCTGTAGACACCCCGATCTCGCACCCCTAAAACCAACCATTTGATTCGGTCTAAGCGCGATAATTGACCTAAAACCCCAGATTTGGCCGTTCGGGACTACCGTACGCCTTATCGGTGCATCAGATGGGAAAACCGAGTCCGAAATTGTGATCAGGACTCAAAACCGAGTAAATAGGCACATTCTAAAAAAATAGCGCGCGCGGACCTCAGAGCAGGTCCTGCACCCTAAAAAGCCTTTTACCGGTCATCTTATGCATTTAAAATTTTATTATGATATTCCTTGCTTATTAAAATATTTCAGATATACCGGCATGATCAGAAGAATATTCCGAGCAACTTTCGTATTGGACGCACAGACGAACGGGACACCGTTACATGCACACCGGAGCAGTTCGGGACATCACGGAACAAGAAAGCGGAGCCGGAAATGATGAATTGCATGACCACAAAACGTGGCCATTTGCTGGGCATTCCATGGGATAACTCACATGGCCTTGATCAATCAAGCTTGACCTCCAATAATTCAACAAACACAATCATTTTTGTTGGAGACTTTTTTCCATGACCCCTTGCAAGAAAACTGGGTAACCCAGGACACGTCTCCCACTCTTTACACAACAACTTTCCATTTTTTCACTCAACCTCACTCCATCTCTCACTCCATTCCATACTACAAGACTCCTCCCCATTCTCTCTAAAGTTCTTAGCCTTTTATGCTCCCAAGCTTTTTCCCATACCTCTCCACAAATCCCGGGCATCACTTCACCACCCCCCTACTACCCCTACTCCAAGGGCATTATTGTCCAAGAAAAAACCCTCAAAACACCCTCCATATACCCCAAGCTTGTGACTTAGAAAAGGGGAACACTCATTCAACACATTTTTCAACTACACACATTCCATACACTCCCTCCATACACTTTCTTTCAACCAAACAACCTCCATCATCAAACCACCACTCAACCACCACTACCACCACAACACCACAACCCCTCCACCACTAAACCACTACTCCAAACACTTCAAAACAACTACTCAAACTCAAGCAAACCACAACAACAACAACAACAACAACAACCACAACAACAACAACTTCAATCAAACAAAAAGAAGCCTTCCCTTGGAAGCAAAGGAAGCACACCACCCCCCTAATCTAGGTAAGTTTACTTCTTGTAAATCATAGATTTAAAACATGTAAGTTTTATATGAATTTGTGGGAACCTAGTCAACTAATGACTAGGTCTCCCTTGCTACATATGTAATCTAGGTTTTAACTTTGTAAATAAACATGTTTAATGTATGCTAAATGTTCAAATATCTGTCCTAATATGTATATATATGTTTTAAGTTTATTTTGGTGTTGATTTCATGGCTCAAATCTTAAATCCATGCATGATATGGCTCCCTTACCCAGCTTGTGCATAATCTGCCCCCTTGCTCTTCTTTCATGATTATTCTCATTTTTGCTCTTTTTTGTTCATAAATAGATGCATGATAATGTTAATAACACATATATAAACGAGTTTACCAAGTTTCATGGGTTTATTACAAGTTTATGCCATGTTTTGATACCTATCTTCATGCCATGTCTAATCTGTCCAGTATGTTCTGTTTGCATCAAGCCTTTTGATGTGCTTTCTAATCTATCTTACCTTCGTTTATGGATCTAACTCAAAACATCAAAGTTAATACTTTAATATTGAATATGATGCTTGCCAAGTTTCGTGGTTTACATCCATGTCTAGGTCATGTTTTGGTAGGAATTTTCGTAGTACAGAACTGCTGCCTTGCTTGCTGTACTCTGGATTAGTCTGAGTTCTTAAGTCCAAAAACCTACCAAAACTCGATTTTCAAGTCTAAGTAAAAACATGAAATTTGTTCTCAAAAGACTAATAAAGATGTTCATGTTCTTGAAATAATTTTATGACCTAAGTAAAGGCCCCTTTCTATTTTATAAATCAAGTGTCTTCTCTCAGACTAACATTTCCAGATTCTGACATGAAAATGTCAGAGGCCTTTTGATGCACTTAAACTCGTTTTATTCATGAACTGTTTTGGGTACATCATATTCAATATGTGATATTAAAGTTTCATGTTTTGATTTTTCTCATACTCATAAGTTATGATAGTGTAAATTGTCCGTCAAAATCTGATATGCAATGCTTTGCTGTGCTGGGTTGATTTTATGTTAATGTTTTTGGCATGAGTTAAGCATGAAATATTTATCCATAAATCCAACCAAAATTCATACATGTTATCTAACATCTTGGGAGTGAATCCCAAGCTTTAGATCTCTTTTTGGATAGGTGTTTCACAGGTACAATCCATGGCGACCCACAGCAGCCCCGTGAACCTGGAGGATCAATCTTGCACTCGGATATTCTTTTCATGTGATTTATCCCATTTTTTGTATATATGTATTATTTGTACAATATTCCCCCTTCCCCCTTTAATTGCTCATACTTGTATATATGATTCAAACCTTTTTTCAAAACCAATCGGGAATCCATCCAAACCGGTTCCCGGTTGTGATCAAATGAATCGACCTAGACTAGGAAGACTCCTTGTACACACATTTTTCCAATGTTAGGGCATAAAACACATTTTTCAAAAGGCAAACTAAAATCAAGCGTAGGCGGAAGCATGCTAGAGACCGAAAGGGCGAGCGGAGTGCCTAACACCTTCTCCTCTCATAACATAGCCCCCGAACCCACTTCAAAATTCAATCAAAAAGGTTTTATCTCTATTTTCCTAAATAAAATGAGGTGGCGACTCTTCTTTTCCAAAACCAAAGTAGGGTAACCATTATGAGAAACCGAGCGGATTCCAGCCGCGTTTCGCACGGATCCCCACGCGGGTACGGGCGCGGGCTCTCACATCATGCAAGAATTACCATGCTTGAAAGAGGATCTTATACCACTCCTTTAGGGAAGTGGGTTACTAGGATCCCTTGCTCTTGTCGCGACAAATTTGATGCACGGTTTGGTGTCAAGTGTCTTTGGTCACTCTCTCATATGAACTCTAATGCGAATCTTTTGAATGCTAGCGCCAAATTCTGGGACGAGAGTAATCACGTTTTCAACTTCTCTTATAATGAAATAACTCCCACTTATGAAGACTTCATGGCACTTTGTGGGGGTGAGGAAAGAGCAGAGATTGCTTTGACCTTTGACTCTATTTCGTTAGAGAAGAGGTTGGCAACTTTTGGTGTGACCGAGGACGGCCTTGATAAGTATGTTAGGGCCAACCATGTGGATCTTTCTTGGATGCCAGGGCACTTCATGCATGGAGACGTCACTTCTGACTTTGCTTTAGATCATCTCGCTTTGTGCTTGTTTTCTCTTGCGTTGTTCCCTTCGGAGGTAGGATTTGCTAGCGTAGCATGCTTGGACATGGTGATTCGGGCCTGATTGGGTCACAACATTGTACCGGTTATTCTAGGAGAAACCATCTGTGGCATTTCACAGCTTGCTATGTATGGCAACATGACTAGAGGTAGCGACAAGCTGTTAACTATGTGGCTCCAAGAGAGGCTCCGAGTGAATAATCCAGCGATGTCTCAGAATGTGCGCCCCTGGTTTTATCGTAGCAGGGGAATTTCAGAGAGATTTCAGTACATGACTCGCAGTGGTTGGGAGACTTATTTAGCTAGGATGGTGACTGATGATATCCAATGGGTGGTACCGATGTGGCGGATCCGGTCTTTGAGAGAGAAGCAGGTGGGGTCGTACATGATCCGCGTCCCTTCTCTTTATGAGACTACTTTTTACTACCCAATGAGAGTGCTTCGACAGTATGGTTTGGTGCAGACTATCCCCGAGGATTGGGATGAGAATTTGAGGCAGTATTCCTTCAAGACACTTTACATGAACGCTAGCGTCTCAATTCTCTTCTCTCAGATGTGGGGCACGGCTGGGTTTTCATGCATTACTTTTCTTTCACGCCCCCGCAGCACTTACTTGTCATGAGAGTATTTGGCATGGTATAGTGAGAGACTTGGGCGTATGAAGCAGACTCTAGAGACCCTACGTGGCTCTATATTAGGAACCTGTGCTTCTAGCATTTCGCTGAGGATGAAGGAGGCATCGGCCTATGAGAAGAGGAGAGAGATGATTGCTGCTAACAAGGATGGAGAAGGGGTAGGGGCTTCAAAGAAGAGGAAGGCTAGTGAGGTTTCAAAGGGTAAGGGCAAGGGCGTTAGTGAGTTTGAGGCTAGGTTTTGTGAGAAACCTAACAAGAAGAAAGTTCGCCGAGGACTACAAAAGAAGAAAGAGACCGAAGGCACAAGTGGCACTAAGGAGTGATTCCGAGTATCCATCCACAGTCGTTGCGGGCACATTAGTTTTAATTGCAGTTTTATTTCTGTATTAGTTTAATTTCATAACAAGTTATGTAATCGCAAGTTTAATCAAGCTTAGACTCATCGAATGAGTGTAACGTGCAATGACTATGGAAATAAAAGTTTTTTGCTTTAGAAAACACAAATTCTTCTTTTTATTGTTCCATGACCAAATTTGGATGTTTATTTTTTCTTTTTAGACCGCACCTTTGAAAGGCTACCTACGTTCCCCTTTTACAAATAGGACTAAGGGGATCAGGTCATCGTAGTTCATTCCAGTCAGGCTAGAATTATTTAACAAAGTGAAGATAGAAGGGGGGGGAATGCTCTAACTTTTGCCTAGACCGCCCTTGCGGGTTTTCAGCCTAGCGAGCTTTGTACGCGCCCTATTTTTGCATAGACCGACCTTTGCGGGTTTTCAGTCTATCGGGCTTCTTTTTGCGTAATTTTTTTTTAGAGGGGGGACTAGTCGTAGTAGCGTCTAAGTTTGCTAAGATTGATTGGTTCTTTGAACGGGTTGCCATCCAAATCTGCCATTCTGACTGCTCCTCCGGAGAAGATCTTCTCAGTCTTGCGGTTTGTCTTGGATCTTGGCGATGGAGTAGATCCGCTGCTTTAAGTCCTCTACTTCTTGTGACAGGTTGTGAACTCTCTCTGTATTCATGTGTGGGGGCACCCTTATGTTGTCTCCACCTCTGGGCTTAGGTTTGTCGAACTCGACGAGTTCAAGGTTACCATCCTCCATGTAGAACCAGAATCCTTTGATTTTGATAAGATTGCCTTTATCTATAAGGTCTTGGGTCTTTCTTTGCAAAGCCACACAATTGTTAATGTCATGACCTTCATCTTGATGATACGAGCAAAATTTGGTGGGCTCGAATGGTTGGAGAGGCGGTAGTTCGGAGAGAAGTGAGTATGCTCCTTGGGGTTGCATCTTGCCTATGGTTTGCAGTCCTTCGAACATTTTTGCTCTTGGGGTCCCTAGGTTTGTGTACCGTTGGGCTGAGATGGGATTATTTTCAAAAAATCTCTGCGGTTTTTCACTGGGTCTCTTTCCATGGCGCGGCGGCCACCATTCCATTGGTCTTGTGGGTTGGATCTTCTTCCCATGCGTCGTATGCAGGATGGGGGTATTCATCAGGTATTGTTTGAGGTAATTAAATGCAGCTTCGCACCTCGAACTCCAGCCTTGATTCGTGCATTTCTCCATTTCTCTTAACATTGGTTCTCCTACAGTCGTAATATGACCGAGGTACTGGAGTAGTTCTGTGAGTTCTTTCACCTCTGTCTCAGTGTGGGGAGGTCTCATCTCCAAGATGGCTTGAATCTTTCTCGGGTCGGCTTCGATTCTACGCTTGGTGACCACGTAGCCTAACACTTTCCCTCGGCTGACTCCAAACGTACACTTGGTGGGGTTCAAACGCATGGCGTGCTCCCTTAATCTGTCAAAGAACCTCCTTAGATCTGTCAAGTACTGATCGTCGGAGCCTTTCGAATGAATAATCATGTTGTCTACGTATACTTCAATCTCTTTGTGGATCATGTCATGGAAAAGAGCCGTAACTGTGCATTGGTAAGTAGCCCCAGCGTTCTTCAACCCAAACGGCATGACAGTATAGCAGAAAGTACCCCATGGAGTGGTAAACGCTGTCTTCTCTTGGTCTTCCTCGGCCATTTTAATCTGGTTATAGCAGCCAAACCCATCTACAAATGACTTGACCTCGTAGTTGGCAGTCGCATCCACCAACATGTCAATATTGGGTAGGGGGGAAGTCGTCTTTCGGAGTAGCCTTGTTGAGATCTCTGAAATCCACACATACTCGAACTTTACCATTGGACTTCTTGACAGTCACGATGTTGGACAACCAAGTCGAGTATTCAATCACCCTAATGAAGCCTACACGGAGTAGCTTTTCAATCTCTCTTTCACTTGCAGGAACCATTCCGGCTTAATACGCCGCAGTTTTTGTTTGACTGGCTTGGCATCTGGTGCTTTCGGGATTCTGAGCTCTACGATCGAGTTGTCAAGCCCCGGCATGTCCTTGTAAGACCATGCAAACACGTCCACGTACTCCTTGAGTAACTTAATCAATGCTTCCCTCTTGGCTCCGCTGAAGAAGCTCCCAATCTGCATTTCCTTTGGCTCGGCTTTGATTCCCAAATTCACGCACGTTAGCACCTCATCGGCAGCTTGGGCTCGAGATTCCCTTTGATTAATAACCTGTTCTGAAATTTCTTTTATGTATTCATCATTTAGTGTGTCTGTGTCCGCCTCTTCTAATGAGTCATTATTAACTAAGTGTATATCATTAGGTTGATTATTAGATAATTTATCATTTAAAAGAGTGGGTATGGAGGGATACTCGTAAAGGTCGAGGGCTTTATTCATGGCAAAAGGGAATATAGCGTTTGCGACAAGGTCATAGTCTTCAGACGTGAGGTCGTCGGACTTAGAGGAAGACTCAAATTCAAAACTAAAAACACTAGACTCGGGGGAAGGGGATTTTGAAGAAGTGACGGGAGGTGCTGCGGGAGGAGCGGCAGGAGAATGAGTAAGCCCTAATGTCCCCACCATGAACTCAGGAGTAGCTATGGGACCTCCGAGCGTGCACCAATTCTTCAGTTTGCCCTCCATAGGTACCACCAATGTCCTTGGATCAATGTCTTTCTCTCATTCATCCCCAATAGCGGCTACCATGTCGTCGTCGAGCCCCAGATAACCCAGATGTTGCAGCAGATATTGGCCGTCCCACGTCTCAGTCAAACCCGAAGTCTCTGTGGTTTCCGCTGTCGGCTTGTCGAGGGTTGCGGCTTCTAGCTGATCAGCTAAGTCACTTACGACTTCAGTGGCATACTCGTACTTAGTGGTTTTGATTCTACCCATATCCTCGGCGTATTACATATAAGTCAGGATCAAGTTGGACCGGTCGAATTCTACGTCTCTGAAGATTTCGAACCCTTTCTGTAACTTGCCGATGTGATTAAACCATGGTTCTGCAAACTCAAAACACGAAAACTCCTCGCCTTCCTTAACGAAGTAACTATTAAGGGAGAGGCAGTATGGCCGCATTTCAGGCTTCTTGTATGGCAACCTCACTTTCTTGAGGAACTCTATCCTTTTCTTCTCCGTTCTGTCTTCGGGAGTGAGGGTGTACCCAAGGCCAAACAGCCCTCTGTGGTCAACTTCTTCAATAAGATTCGTGGGACCTTGCAAGTTCTTACCTAGTCCCAGCCCCGGTATGAAGCCCATGTTCCGCAATATTTTGATAACGGGTACCACCTTGTCTGATGTCTTTGTGAGGTCAATTTCGCAGATCTATGCCTGAGCGACTACTTCAAACAGTCTACTCTCCTCTCCATGCTGTATTTGTAAAACGGGGATGCCCTTGGTGTCCGTCCCTTGGGCAGTTACTAGATCACTGTAGATAACAATCATCTCGCTACCAGACTGAAACTTTACACATTGATGCAAGGAAGAGGGTACTGCGCCTGACTGATGTAGCCACGGCCGTCCGAGGAGGAGTGAGAAGGTTACGGGAATGTCTATGAAATGGAATTCGGTGGGTAGGATTTTGGTTCCAATTGTGATGGGCAGAGTGACAACACCTATAACTGCGCGACAGGTTGAGTCATAAGCTTTGATTGTTTGCTTAAACGGGCTCAAATCAACACCATGGACACCGACTACATCCATCATCCTTGACGGCAAGATGTTAATAGCAGAACCATTGTCAACGAATACACGGGGAATTTTCTTGCCATCCACTTCTACAGTAATATACAGGGGTTCATTGTGATCAACTCCGAACATTGGCTTGTCTAGCTCTGAGAAAGTGATGATGTTCCCTGTTGGATATTATGCCCTAGGCCCTTGAGAAAGGCCTTACGTTACATCATGTTCTCATTTGTTATGGAGATAACAACCCTGGACTATTATATGTTTTACATGTTTATTATAATAATCCCCATCCCTAGTACTTATGAAGGACTAGTATAAGTTTAATTGATGATCATATGATGATCATGTGTATGTGATACAAATTAAGCTTATGGGTACTTGTTGGAGAACGAGTACTGGACTTGACCCACCTATGAGATTTATGTCATGGTCAAATGTCATAATTAAATCTCATAATAGTCATATCATTTGATATCCTTAGACCTGAGATTATCATGGTCTTCCACATGATGAACATTATGTTTGACGTACTCAAACGCTACCCCTAACCGGGTGGTTATAAAGGCTACGATTGGCATAATCGGATTCTTCTAGGGAAGAATGATAAGTCAAGATGGAATTTGTCCCTCCTCAAGAGAGATATCTGCTTAGGCCACTCGTAGAGTGAGATTGATGAAATGTGTGGCCGCGCTAAAATGAATTGATGTGATCAATGTCGTTTGCTCATAATCAATCTACTCAAGATCGAGAAAGCATTGAACAAAATAAGTTGACGTGGACCATGACTTATGTTCAATATGATATCGCGTGACAAAAGGATTATGATATGTTCTATAAGGATAACGAACTTCGTTAAGTTATATTAATTGGGTAATCATGATGGCTTGCTAGAGTCCGCTCATGATTTATGAGTTTGACCTTGGTTGGACTCATTACCAACTTAATATAATCCTATGGGGTCACACACAAAAGAACGAATTGTTTAAAAGGCTAAAATTGACTTTCTGCTGGTGCTCGGCCGAGCACCTCAAAGGACTCGGCCGAGCAAGGGAAACAGAAAGGTAAAAATTAAAGGTGCTCGGCCGAGCACCTTATAAGACTTGGCCGAGCAGGCCCTGTTTGGGCCCAGATTACTGATTTCGTGTTTTGACGGGTTTTGACCTATTTGTCCTAAAAGGTTTAGGATAATGAGTTTAAATACCTCTCTCTTAACCCTAATAAGTAAGTATTGGTATTGTATCATTATTGGTAGCCTCCATGTGTTTGAAAACACATTCTTTAGTTTAGATTGAGAATCAAAAGCTCAAGAACACCAATAAATTCATATAGCCTTTGAAGATTAGAAAAGCGTGTTTTCTAATGGGTCTAGCAATCCAGATCTAGAATCGTTCTAGATATTCGTTCGCGTGTGGATACACATAGAGGATGCTTGCTTTATCATCTCAAAGTTCGTGTTCTTGTGATCGTGATTCAAAGAAGCGCGAAGAACAAAGATTGAAGATCTCAGAATTTTAAAGCTCCATCACGGTTAGTGTTCTAAATTCATCTCCGTATTAATTTAATCATCTTAAATGGATCTAGACTTTGGGTTTATTCCGCTGCGCATGTTTGCAGAAAACCCAATAGTGGTATCAGAGCCCCGTTCATTATGATTATTTTAATAATATCATGTTGATAATATAATTGGATTATATGTGTTGGCATGCTATTTGAATTTAGATTCTCGATGTTTATGTGATTTGATTTCATGTATGTATATGTGATATATGGAGATCATAAAATCGCACCGTTTAAATACGTTATGTGGGATCTAAGATTGCAATAATAATTTGATTATTATGTTCCTTGTCATCATCAAAATTAATTGGATTGATTTGTTGGTGATCCTTGATTCATGAATAAATTGTTTATTCAAGGCTTTGATGAACATGGTGATTTGATCATCATGAACACCAAACCCTAATTGAATCGGGAAAGCAATTTTAGAATTAAAATTCGGAAAAATCTGTTCTGATGGTGGTGCTCGGCCGAGCAGTCCATAAGACTCAGCCGAGCAAGATAATCAGAAGGGTACAGATTTGAAACACAAAGGTGCTCGGCCGAGCACCTCAAAGGACTCGGCCGAGCAGAAGGATTTTGGACATAATTTGTTTTTCAGATGGCTGGTTTTAGAAACCGTGTTTCCTGAAATTAAATGTCATGTTCGAAATCACTTTGGATTGAACTTGTTTGTCAGATGGCTGGTTTAAGAAACCGTGTCTCCTGAAAACAAATCTCAAGGTCAAAGTAATCAATTGATGAGACAAAAGAATTTTGAATCGAGTTACTTTATGTAAGGGATTGTGGATGCCTTTTGGCTTAGTTTCGACCTTACATAGTTGTTTCTTCTAGTTTCTAAATTTGGTACGGGATTGTGGATGCCTTCTTGGCTTAGTTTCGACCGTACAATCGTGCTCTCAATTATGTGTAGAAGAATTTATCCCCATAAATTAATCACATGAAATCATGGTTTAATTAATGGGATTAATTAAATCATTAACCGATGCTTTACATGTTATGTGCTCATAAACATGTTACCATTGCTATATGAAAGAACCTTCTTGAAATTTTAAGTCGTGTGCCAACCCATGATAGACACTTGTGAGTACACCGGGTAGTTTTATGTGGGCTTTGCCAAAGCAAGGTGCATTAATTCTATCAGTGTATGAGCAAGATGAGTGAATGAGAGTTTCCTATGCGTTTATCATGGTTTGACTTAATTAGGCTATCAAAAGACAAAGTTTTGGGTCTAAGGCACAAGATGAGATTAAAACATGTTTGACATAAGATGTCTACTTAAAATCTCATAAAAGATCTAAGAGAAGAGGTGAGTAGAGACCAAAGTGAGATGTGCGCTTGGGTTTGTTTGAGTTGGGTAAGGATGGGGTCTTCCTTTTTGAGGTCGGTTTGCTTGGGCTCTTTCCCAAATATTTTCTTGGCACCTTTCGCATCGGATTGGTATACTTGGCCGGACCTCGTGAGTATACAAACTTCCGCTTGTAGCTCATCAAAAGAGAGTGGCGCCTCATGTTGAGAGGGTGGAATTTTGATCTTCTCGGCCTCCTCCAAGATTTCGTCCCAAGACAAAGGTTGGTTGGGTTTGGAACCTTCCTTGTTTAAAGACTCAATTTCACTAGCTAATTCATCTAAAGACAACAAGTAGCAAGAAGTTCCTTTGTCATTGATCATTGAAATACAATTTTCCTTATCACAGTCCGCCACAACAGGCTAAGTCCGATCAGTGATTTCGCTAATTTCTACCATGAGTACATCACTAGCTACGGAACCTCTAGGGTCTTCAATAATGCCCGTATGAATGAGTTCTTGCACGGCTTTCTTGAGGGCAAAGAATTCCTCAGTAGTATGACCGGTACATCTGTGGTAGTGGTAGAACTTCGACAGATCTCAGCCTAGTTGTGGGAGATGTCCTTCCAACGGTTCGAGGATCTTCATCTTCACAAGCACTTCAACACACTAGCCATTGTCACCTTGGTTTTGGCGAAGGAATCCATGAGCTCTAGAATGCTGATTTCACTTGTTTGCACCATGTTAACCCCACCATTATTGGGAAGAGGATAATTGACCACATTGGGACCCTTCGGCTTCTCAATCTTCTTGTCATTGATCAATCCTTGCACTACACGCTTCAATTGGATACACCCATCGGTTGTGTGCCCTCTACACTTGTGGTACTTGCATATCTTGGAGGCATCCACGTCGGCCCTTTGGTTCGTGGGTTGATAATTCTCTAGCAGCTTGATGAGACCTCTTTTGACTAGCACATCAAAGACTTTCCCCATAAGCATGCCAAAATCATCAAAATGTTCCTTTTCTCTTTGTTGTGGGGCACCACTTCTAGTGACTGCTTGAACATCAAACGGAGCATCATTTTGGATCATGTTGACTTGTCCAACGGTTTCTTTCCCACCCTTAGGAGGCGTGGGGTTTGAGGGAGCCTTGTAGCGGAAGGAGTTGTTGTTGGTCTTGGTGTTGTCTTTCGGCGGCACAATTCCGGTGATCCCAGCTTCATACCTTACTCCAGCGTCAACCATTTCCCGCAAATCGGGGAATTAACCATTACCTATAGCCGTTTTAACTTCAGGAAGCAAACACTTGTAGAAAATCTGTTTCTGTTCCTTCGCCTTAGGTGGGTATTGGACCTCATACAGTCGGTGGTTCCACCTCTTGTAAAAGCCATAAATAGCCTCCCCGGGCTTCTGCATGGTGTTCTCAAGATCGGTTTGGTTGACATGCCAATCCAAGTTAGCTTGATACTTCTCACAAAAAATGGCACTAATTTGATCCCATGTTTGCCTCTCACTTGGTTCTAGCCCCAAGAACCAACGCAAAGCTATACCATCCAAAGTGCTATGGAACACACGGGCCATTTGCTCGTTGGTGCAGTCACGGGCCCTCATAACCAATACATAACTGTCCAAATGGGTTTTAGGACAAGAATCACCATGAAACATCGCCACCTTAGGCATCTTGAAATCCTTGGGAGAGCCCCTACTTGGCTAGGGTTGATAGTCTTCGTAGTCGGTGCGGTTTGCTTATCCACGGTTTCAATCAACTTGCACATTTTCTCTTGCATATCCATGACCACGGGATGATTGGAGATGTCGGGGATGGATTCTGGCAGAGCAGTGAGAGGGGTCATTGAGGCGGTGGCAGCGGCCATTCCAATACTAAGAGGTAATGAGGGTGCATGCAACTTGCTAGCGGAGAGGTAGCCACCAAGCAGTTCAGGAGAAGGCTCATAGACGCCTTTGTTCTTGCTCATGGTAGTGGACCCTTTTTGGGCATAGAGAGAAGGAGGCAGGACACTTCTGTAGCTTGGCAAGTGAAAGGTAGGGGCGCCGGTATTGACGGGGTAGTTGGTATCAACTTATTCATCCTCGATATGGATAAAATTCTCACCATCGGGTTTCAGATCGGCTCCTTTCTTTTGGATGTGGCTCCTTAACTGCTGGTTATGATTCTCCAAAGTCTTGTTACTCTCCTCGAGGTTTTTGATCTTTAATTCGAGACTGGCGAGGAAGTTCTGAATGCTCGGGGGAATGCCATTGAGAGTGGCCTCGGTGTTGAACTTGGCGGTGCTAGTAGTAGGAGCGACGAAGGCTGCAGAGACTAAAGATGAGGCTGGAGTTGCCATTGCTGATGTTGAGACTGAGAACGGGGATGGATTAGAAGCTTCACGTTGCAGTCGACCACCTAAACGGACCCAAACTTGCTTTGCTGAAAGGTTGAAGGGAGATGGCTTTTAGGATGGGAAAGGCTCATGCAAAGTATATTTTAATTTACAAAAAAGCATACATTATTTACATCCTACTTGGTTGGATGGGGTACCCCTTTTTCGCAACTAACTAGAAGACTACGATTAGTGGAGGCCATCACTACGTCTATAGACCCCTCGTTTTTCACCTGTATTGCACATCCCAAACGGACAATTTGGGCGAGGGTCCTATAGGGCAAGCGGCTTCCACCAACCAATGGATCCTACGACTAACCCTTCCTTAAAGGCATTTAACGTGATGTCTATGTTACATCCTACAAAACTTAATGATGGGCGGAGATCTTGACAACAAACACTCACCTTACCATGGCACGTCCCTTGTAGGGAAATCAATTTTTTGTGCACTTTCTCTCAAAAGATCTCGACTCATCATTGACTTGGGGATGACTCGACATGGACAACACGTTATTTGTCTAGTAAGAAAAAGCTAGCCAAACCAACCGGTCAAAACTTTGGAGTGTCCTAACCTCTAGTGTAGGTTAACACGGGTAGGATAAAGGTTCCCACCGCTCGCGGAGCGTACACGGTGAGTGGAGTGAACGAGTGACTTGAAAAATGGCGGCAGTAGCGCCACTAATTCCTGCACATCGCGCACTCCGGGGGTAATAAGGGATATGTGCAGTGCTGACACGGACTAGTGGTAGTGTGTGGCAAGAAACTAATTCTTTTTAAGGAGAAAGAAAGAGAAGTTTTAATGTTTTGAATGATGCAATGCAATGCAAGAGAGAGAGAGAAGAGGGAGAGGATAAGAATGTACAAGGGAGCATAGCAAAGTCTCGTTTGACCTTAGTACTATGGCGAAAGTATAAAAAATACATGTATTGAAAAGATACAAGGCACACATATTAACATGGCAAAAATACAAGGTGCACGTGCAAACATGGCATAGTGTGAGGTGTTTGTGTAATCATGGAAAAGTGTGACGTTCATGTGTAAACATGGCAAAGTGTGACGTGCATGTGTAAACATGGAAAAGTGTGAGGTACATGTGTAAACATGGCATAGTACATGATGTAAACGAAAGTTAGACCCACTAAGTTTGAAAAAGTTTCAAAGCAGTCCCCAACGGAGTCGCCACTGTGAATACCCCTTTCCTATGAAGCGACACATGGGAAGTATCTTGCAATTATTTTTATTATCAAAGGGAATATTCATAACGACATTTAAAATTATGAGAGTCGCCATGCTGTTTTAATTATAGCCAAAACATTGAAAAAAGCATGTTAATGGGTTCGGGGGTCAAATTACGACAAGAGAAGAATATTGGACGTTATCACTCCTATCGCCCGAATGATCGGTATTTCTATCATGATGTGGTGTATATTGTGTGTAACGTGTTTGAGACCGAATCCGAAGATTGCCTACGTTCCTCTTAATGTGAGAAGCTCATGTCAGCGTAGTTCGAGAAGAATTTAGAATAGGCAGAAGAATCGGGATCATGCATAATGCGGGGGAATTACCTAAAGATTAGGGTTTAGAGGTAGTTCCTAGATCATGTTCGGGTTGATGAACCCTTGATCATCATCGGCTATGAAATAACATGTTAACATGAAGATTACAACCCTAAATATAGCATAAATAAGATTTTAATCTATGAATATGATGAACATGCGAAGAACATATTATGAACATATGAATAATATGACGAACATATGAATAAACATGCAAGGAACATGAATATTATGAATCTAAACTAAGAACATGGCAAGAACATGAAGAAAAAGTTAGAAAACTTACCTATGTTGGCAAGAAATAAACCTTGATCTTCTTGGGATTCTTGAGGGTGTTCTTGGGAGCTTGAAATGATTAATTAGAGATCAAATTCGTCACTTAGGGAGCCTAAGGTTGATCAAAATTCGGACCTTTAACCAAGAGGTGAGGAGGCCTTTTTATAGTGAACTGATGGAGGGATCAGACGGCTGGGATTGGCTGAGGCGAGGATGGCCGCCTGGCCAAGGTCGGATGTGGCCGCGTGGCCAAGGTCGAATGTGGCCGCATGGCCATCATTCTTGGCTGACGTGATTTTCAAGCTAGGGTTTTATTTGGTTTATGGAAACCCTATTTTGGCCATTTTTAAGATGTTCTAGAATAATGAGATATATTTTGGGAATCCGGGACAAGTCTTTGCAAGGTTTCTAATTCGTATAAAGTCCTTGTATATTTGGGAAAGCCCTAATAAAATCATTTTTAGATCGGGTACTAACAAGGGGCTTGTCCTATAACATGACTGGGGCTTCCATATCCAACATCTGAGGTTGATCCTTGAGTGACACTGGGGCTTCGGCAGCCAGAATGTTGGAGGTTGATATCAGAAAGAACAAATGGGGCTTCTTCAGCCAATAACTGGGGCTGACCCAACCATAGCATCCGGAGATATACCGTTTAGTAGTCTTGATCAAATGGGTGTTCGGAATTGACCTTTTGAGTGCTCGCGCCAGGCTTTCGACTCTACTTCACCATACATATTTCCATATTCCTCATTTTCGCATAAGTGCAAGATTCACAATAAAATGCCAATTCATCTCATTCCCGATTCTCCCTCTGTTCATTCATAAATTCTCACTCACTAATTCATGATAAGCGAAGTTTAAAATGCAAGCAATGCACATGCGTCAAATAAAAGAAAAATCAGTCAAATGCAAAAATATCGTCATGCAAAAAGTGAAATGTGACTTTCATCCTTCAAAGGCAAATGGTTGCAAAATGAAAAGAGAATGTTTTCTTGTCTCAATCTTTCTCCGAATCTCTCGATTTTAAAGATTTCAATCCATGTATGTGTTCTAAAACTTTTGTTGCACATGAATGACACTCTCGAGCACATTAATGTCGAAGATATATTCTGTTTGATCTTGAAAATCTCTTGCAGGTACATGTCATCCACCCTGCCACATCATGGTCCTCACAAGAAGGTTCCTTTTCAACATCAATGCTAAGGGAATGAGATTTCCCGATGCCTTTTCTGCAAAATCTGTTTGAGTTGCCAAATTCGAACTACGTTGGTCTGATTCTCGAAAGAGATACGTAGGCAGCTTGAATCTTCAGGCACGACCACATACTTGTGAAAAATCTTATGCATGTACAAAGTTGGCTCCCCACAGCAAATTACATCTTGGCTTGACAAAGAGGTTGCTCATCGCAAAAAATCAAAAATCTCATCACACAACAACTCCAAAAGCAGGGAAGCCTGACTGTGAGATAATCAAAAACCCTTTTAGGAGGAACAGGGATCCAAAATGAGGTTGCAGCGCTCAAAACAGTGCCAAAGGATTACACAAAGCAATGGCTCACAATGCAATGAAGCACAAAAATCTCATCATACAGCAAATTAAGAGAAGGAGAATCTGGGAACATCTCAGAATGCAGCGTATCCTTGAAATATACACATGTTATATGTTTGCTACTTTAAACTCGCAATTACCACTTTCCTTGGGAAATGCTATCCCTTGGAAGCCCATTGAAATGTGTAAATTTTGTTTTTGGGCAATTATACCGTCCTGATGCTCCCACCCCAAAACATCTTCGGTTTGAGAAAATTTAGATCTCACCTTCAATTATAGACAAATCCCCTTCGGCTTGAGAAAATTTAGATCTCACCATCAAAATCTGATTGTTCCACCCTGGCCTTCTCGGGTGCCCGAGATTATCTCTCCCGAACTGCGCAACGTCGTACGTTCTCCATTTATGATTTCCATCCCGAACTGCGCAACGTCATACGTTCTCTATTTATGATTTCCATCCTGAACTGCGTAATGTCGTACGTTCTCTATTTATAATTGCTCCATTTATGATTTCCATCTCGAACTGCGTAATGTCGTACGTTCTCCATTAATGATTGCTCCATTTATGATTGCTCCATCCCGAACTGTGTAATGTTGTACGTTTTCCGTTTAAATTCTATTGTAACCCCCCAGAACTACGCTGTGGCTTGATTCTTACAAGGGATACATAGGCAGTTTAAGCATTGAGCTCAGTAGCCCATTTTCATGAACAATTACTCATGTCAATCTCCCCCCCCCCAGCAAAGAGAGAGCGCATCTCAATGCAACACCCCAGCAAAGAGAGAACGCATCTCAATGCAACCCCCAGCAAAGAGAGAACGCATCTCAATGCAACCCCCAGCAAAGAGAGAACGCATCTCAATGCAAACCCCTAGTAAAGAGAGAACCCATCTTAATGCAACCCCCGGCAAAGATAGAACACATCTCAATGCAATACCCCAGCAAAGAGAGAACGCATCTCAATGTAACCCCCCAGCAAAGAGAGAACACATCTCAATGCAGCCCCCTGGCAAAGAGAGAACGCATCTCAATGCAACCCCCATTAAAGAGAGAACACATCTCAATGCAACCCCCAGTAAAGAGAGAACGCATCTCAATGCAACCCCCCGGCAAAGAGAGAACGCATCTCAATGCAACCCCCAACAAAGAGAGAACGCATCTCAATGCACCCCCCCAGCAAAGAGAGAACGCATCTCAATGCAGTCCCCCGACAAAGAGAGAACGCCTCTCAATGCAACCCCAGCATAGAGAGAACGCATCTCAATGCTCCCCCAGCAAAGAGAGAACGCATCTCAATGCTCCCCCAGCAAAGAGAGAACTCATCTCAATGTTTCCCCCCGCAATTTCTTTCTTTTAATAAACCTGAACTACGATTGGTCTGATTCTCGAAAGAGATACGTAGGTAAACCGGGAATCCGGGTTCGACCATTGTTTGTGTTAGTTTGATTGTTTGTTTGAGTTAGAACTACGGAGGCTTGATTCTCAAAAGAGATACGTAGGAAGTCCTACTTTGGACCCAGTAATTACACCCTAGACGAGATCGTTTGTCTTTTAGTGATCGTCGAATCCCTTTTACATTACAAGGAGATTCGGTGAGGGGCTCTGTAGACATCCCGATCTCGCACCCCCCTAACAAACCTTTTTTTATTGGTCTAAACCCTAAAATTGATCTAAGGCCCTCGATTTAGCTATGCGGGAGTGCCGTGAGTCTTATCGGTGCATCAAATGGATTAACGGACTTCAAATTCATAATCAGAGCGAAAAAACGAGTAAACAGGCATGTAGTTCAATTTTTGACATGCGGGACCCAAAACGGGGTCCGCACCTTTAGAACTGCTCGTTATTATCCATTATGTGCATTAAAAATACATACTTGTCATCCCTTTCTCATAAACATATTTCAGATAGATGTACGTGACCACAAGATTATTTCAAGCAACTTTCATGTTGAACCCGCGGACAACCGGGACACCGGAGTGCGCACATACGGACAAAACCTGGACTGTTGCGGAACCAATACCGGAGCAAGAATTGTGGTCATCTACGTTGAAAATTCAAACAAGGCATGATGACACCCAACCACCATCCAGCACATGACAGCCAATGAGTGGTCAACTCAAGAAAGGATGGTCCAATCAGAGCGCGACAAGTGGCGAAATCTGATTCCCCAGCAAAATACACTGAATCCGTACCACTCACTGATTGGAGTACGGCTGTAATGGAGCCATACGGCTCCCCTGTCTGGTATCAGCCTTTGTTGAAAATTGCTCCTTATCTCCAACACCATTATAACCCCTGAAATCACCTCCATCCGGCCATCAACTCACCACCACCTCTACATACCCCTACTAGAGGGCATTTTGGTCAAGAAGAACCACCTCCCTCCTCCATATACTCCATGCTTGATCCCATTTGAAAAGGGGGATTCACATACTACACAAGGGACACCATTCATACACCATACTCTCTCAAGCTCCCAAAAGGCCTTCAAACCTCAGTCAGAAGACCACCACAACACCACCATATCACCACCATAGAACCACCTTAAACACTACACAAAACAAAGCAAGCAAACTCACTCAAACACTCTCTCAATCACAAGGCAAACACCTTAAGAAAACAACCAAAAAAGTCTTCCCTTGAAAGCAAAGGAAGCACATCTAGGTAATCACTTGTTCTTGTAAAGTTCATCTATGTAAAATGTAGTTGATTATGTGATTTGTAAAGTGGTCTAGCCACTTTGTTAGGCTAGACCTCCATTTGATGTCCAAGATGTAAATGTTGATGACTCTTGATTCTCTCTTCTTCAAATAATTATTTACCATGTTCTCTTGAGTTCTTGGCATGTCAATCTACTGGATTTGTGTATATTTATCATCCATGTTTGGATATCAAGTCTATATGTGTTGGTGATTTGGGTGGCTTTCAAAGAATAAGCATGTTTTCCCTCAAAACCTCCAAATCTGTCCATGCTCTGTTTTCTCTCCATGTTAATCATCATGCAATATGAGTTAGAAGCGTGAGTAGGTGTGGTTTTGTGTTTTTAACATGTAGATATAAGTGTATTCAAAGTCTCATGCTCATATCATCTCATTTGAGTGAGTTTTCATGGGTATTCCCATGCCTTGTGTGGATTTCCAGCAGCCTGTCCAAGCTGTACCTTTCTGTCTTGTTGCTCTCTTTGTGCATAGCAAACGTGGGTTTTCGTCTTAGACCACAAAATAGATTTTGTTCTAGACAAACAGAGGAAAATTATCATGCAAAGAAAATATTTTTCCCATGAGTTGGGACTGTACTTTCCATTTATTGTTTAGACTCTTAATCTGCAGATCTGTGCACGTTCATCTCTGACATGCAAATGTCAGAGGTATTTTGTGTGACTTAGACTTTCTTTATGGCTTTGAAAATTTCCAGATCTAAACTTTGATATGTTAGGAATAACTTTCATTTTTAGTGTTCCCCATGATTTCCACGTTTTCATGATGAAAAAAGTGGATATTTTATGGATGTATGAATATCTGTCAGATCTGGCTGTTGAAAGTTCTATCTTGCATGCCTTGTTTGGACACCATAACATGCTCCTAAAATCAGAGGAAAAATCATGGGGAACACTAAATATGTTAGGGACTTTTCTTGACATTCACTTTCCAGATTGTGCAAGCATAAGAGCAGGTACACAGAGAAGAAAAACACAGCAGTCCCTGAATGTTTGGGGATGGAGTTTGGACGATCATTTTCATATGGGATTTGTTTCCCTTTTGCTCACCATTGTAAATATTAATCCCCCACCCCTTTTGTGTTTCCTTTACTGGATGTGAATGCTAAACCATTTTCAAAACCAAGTGAGAGTCCACCCAAACCGACTCTCATTTGTGAATTAAAGCAAACATTCCTAGAATAGGAAGACTTCCTCTTATATTATTCACCATTTTGTTAGGCCATAAAAGCAAGGCATAAAATTGAATCTACGTGGCATGCATGCTAGAGACTATCACGGGCGAGGAGAGTGCCTAACCCATTCTTTTCTCGTAACTTAGCCCCCGAACCCACTTTCTCAAAATAAAAGGTTTTGTCTTCATTTTTCCTAAAATAAAGTGAGGTGGCGACTCTTGCAATATAATCAAAACTTCGAGAGGAAACCATTTGTGTGGAACCGAGCGCATTTCCAAAAGCGCATCATCGCGAGGCAAAACCCGACTCGCCTTCACGGGTGATCATTTCGGCGTGGCGGCTTCTAGCGCGGGCTCTCACACAGCCCAAAATGGAAATAAGTGTCAAGTGAGCGGGGACGGAGGGAGTATATTATAATTATTAAGTTTTATATATTTGAATGTTTTAGATTAAAATTTTCCAGGTTTATCCCTTTTATATTGTTTATTTATTTATTTTTTGTTTAAATAGTGTTATTCTGAGATAGTACTCGGGTCGTTTTGACAATGACAAAAACTTATATGAGAACACCATGACCCATCTCATAGTAGAGACATGTCATTTTTGACCCATGACCCGGATCCATCACCCACAGGCAAAAAAAAAATTTGTTTTTTTTTTTGTTTGTCAAAAATAATACTCCCTCCGTCCCAGAGTAAGAGTCATACTTTCCATTTTGGTACTTCCCAGAGTAAGAGTCTTATTCCTAAAATGGCAAAGAATCTTTACTATTCACCCCACTCATTCTCTCTCCTATTTTACTTTTATACTCACAACACCAATCAATTCATTATTCTCTCCCACTCATTCTCTCTCCTACTTTACTTTTACACTTACAACATTTACATCACTTCCAATATTTATTAATAAGCGTGCAAATGAGGGATATGACTCTTACTCCGGGACGGAGGGAGTAGTTACTATAACTAAATGTAACAAACGTGTTACTTATATGTAACCGTTTGTATACATAAAAGCAATACATATATACAGAAAAGTAACATTGTTTTTTTTTTTTTTTATGTTTTCTTCGTTTGCCAAAAGTAATACTTATTACAGCTAAAATGTAACGAACGTTTTACTTATATGTAACAGTGTTTATACATAATTGTAACACATATGTATAGAAAAGTAATAATTCAACTATTTACACTTTAGAACTAAAAACACTTGTTTTAGTAACATTGTAAAAATAAGAAAGTAACAATTTTTATATAAACGAATGTTACATTTTACTTGTATAATAACATTGTAAAACAGTTACGTTTACTTGTATAATAGTATATCTATATGTTTTCAAATAATAAGTTACAATAGGTTCAATTTATCATGATACATGTAAAAGTATTACATTATCTATAGAAATCTGTTACAATTTCATCTACTAAAGTGTTACATTTACTTGTACAAATAATTACATTCATGTATATAAGTTGTTATTTTTCAAATGTTACTTTATTTTAAAAAATGAAATCAAAATACTCAAAAATAAAAAAATATTCTGGAAAAACACTATTACATTTCAGTATAACGATAATTACATTTAGTTATTGTTAGTGTTACACGTATTTATAGTTAGTGTTACAGTTGAAAGATGAGTAAAATAAGTTTTTTTTATTTTTTTTTGTAAAACTGGTGTTACGTTTACTTATAAACAATGTTACTTTATAAGTAACACATTTGTTACATTTAGTTGTACTAGGTATTACTTTTGGTAAACGAAAAAAACAATAAAAAAAAATATAAAAACTAAAAAAACGAATAATAATAATAATAATAATTTGGGCCAATGGGTCGCTGCCACGTGGCAGATTTTGAGTGGAGCATGGGTTGGGATCCTACGCCTCGCGGAAAATGTTGTACACGGGTCATGAGTCGACCCGTCTTTTCTATAAGACGGATCTAAGTGTTCTCAGAAGAGACCACCTCTTTGACAATAAACTCCCCACGTAATGCCCTATAACAAGGCTCGCACTTATTAACAGACTATAAAGCCAATTAGAAAGTCTTGTAGGTAATGTTGTTAAATAACTGTGCCAAAAAAGAAAAAATTGTAGCTGTAACAATCAAGATTTACACTTCAGTAGAGCAGCTACATTTGATTGATAGCCATTTGAAATTTCAGAATCAAATACTTACTCTCAGTCCTAAAGTACCTAACAATATCCCTGCAATTTTTATCCAGGCAATTCAGGCCTTCTACTTTGTTCTCCACAGCTCGCTGTGGTCGAGAAGCACACTGATTTTGAGCTTCACGACCTCAAATTAATGACTAACATAGCCGAGAGCCCCCATTTATGATCCGCTTGATGGATTGTTTGGTTTGTAAATGCAAATTTCTGCAACAAATAGCTATGAAGATGGTAACATGTTTTTGCATGCGACGACATGCAAAAATAAAGAGCGACAAAGGGGGCAAGTGAACTGATTCCGGTCAATCCACTTCTCTATACATGCACTATGAAAAACATGCCCACATCGACCGAGTTGACTCACATCATCATCCCCCTCAAACTCCACCAAGCAAACTGAGCAAGTTTCGTCAGACTCCTTGATCAGATCCTCGAATTTAGTAGTGGAAAGATCAACAAAACAAGTTTCTTGTTCATCACAAGATTCGCCGTGGCTTTTAGAGGGATAATTACATGGTGAAACTGAGCCGATAATGGATAGAAGGGTGTGTTTGAGTTGAAGAAACGGGATCCAAATACAAGTGTAAAAGATTATAGTAAAAGTTGACACACCAAAATTATCATAAATAAGACTAATCATTTCTGAAATATATTTGGAGAAATATGTTGCTGATGTTGTGAATAATGGAAGAATAGTAGTGTGATAGAAACAGTGGGCAGTGGGAGGGTTTAAATAGGAAAAATGATTAGTAAAGTCAATGACAAGTTAATTAAATTTGTTGATATTAACTTATTGGTTGACTTTCGGACACACAAGAGCTTAGTGTATCCTATGATAATATTAGTGTGGGGATTAAGGACTAATTAATAAACTTATACAGTATATTTTTATATTAAGTACGTTTGGTCAACTCTTGTTATGAGCGATTATGGATAGTACTAAGGACGGCGCCGCCCGACTTATACCCTTGTTAATTAAGTTACTAATTGATTTAAGAAGGTTAAACTAAGTTATCAATTGATTTAAAAAGCTTAAGCTAAGGCCGGTATGTTTGATAGCGTTAAGTGCTAAATGCTAAATGCTAAATGCTAAATGCTGAATCTGGTTCTGAGTGAGGTTCTTTCTGGTTAAGCACGTATTTTAACTCTTAGTCATTCAAAGTATATTGAATTGAAGTATATATTCATGCCGAATGAAAGAACCAAACCAAACACACTTACTGGGACCAAACACCGAACGACATTTAAACCATTCAGAAGCTCGTTCAGTACAATCAAATTGACCCTATGTTACCATTCTAATTATCAAAACCAAATATTGCTCGCGCAGGAGATCGATGGAGAGGGACTAATCATTGTATATTGTGTGTACCTAAAATGCAATTTATGTACTCACAACCAGATATTAAGTATAAGCGGAAGCTTCAAAAAAGCTCTAATACCATGTTAAATAGTATATACTAATTTGCAAAAGGGCACTGTATATTGTAAAGTGTGTTTTGTCAAATTTGGATGGATGGTGTATTTTTTTTCAGCTTGTTTGTAGTGTTTATATATACCTTGATAAAATTGCACTAATATTAAAATTCTCTTTAATGCGACAATTATTTTGGGATGAATTAAAAAAAATTATGCACAAATAGCATAGAACTATAATACAACTATTGATTCGTTCACTAATTAGTTTTTTTTTTTTTCTTTTAGTATAAGGTTATCATAAAATTTCATGTTTAGTTCACTTTGATACTTGACCAAATTTCAAAGGATAATACTGAAAAAATTTGCTGATTTTTTTTTGGCTAAAAGTCAATACAAGAATATCCCTGCATCATCGTAGACTTTTAAAGTCAATGACTTATTTTTTATTTCGATTATTCCTCTGTCCCATAGTATATCCCCAATAGTTATGTTCATATTTTCTCTTTAGTCTGTC
The DNA here is from genome assembly GCA_026119855.1 of Campanula takesimana. Taxonomy (NCBI): domain Eukaryota; kingdom Viridiplantae; phylum Streptophyta; class Magnoliopsida; order Asterales; family Campanulaceae; genus Campanula; species Campanula takesimana. Next base: position 193,735 of record JAOWBW010000158.1, on the reverse strand, counting down.
TCAGATATGTCTACTTCCAAAAATGACAAATAATCTATTTTGTTCTTCTCACTCATTCTTTCTCCTGCTTTATTTTTATACTCACAACAGCAATCAATTTACTATTCCCTACACACCTTCTCTCTCCTACCTCACGTTTCATAGTCACAATACTTACATCACTTTCACCATTAATTCTTAATTTTTGTACAAATGGGAGGGTAGACATATAATCTGGGACTGAAGGAGTATTATATTAGCAAATTAGCCTTGTCAATGGTTGAGAATCAATGCACATTAAGCATCTACAAAAAGAATGGCCCAAGCATGGGATATAAAAAATGGGAATAAGATCTTTGGGAGATACGTGTAGATATAGAAAATAGTTGTATAACTGATTTCCACCGTCCCAAACTACCCCCGGACCCTGAGGATGGAAGTCTTCTGTTGTTTATAGTAGTACTAGCTTTTAAAATTAGTCTAACAACCAACATTTAATTTTGACTGCCTCATTCACTGGAACTGGGAATGTGCCTAAAGCAGCGGTCGAGGACGGCGCCACCCCCATTTCCTCGTCTCCCGGTATGTATGTGGTTCTTTACTATTTCTCTTTTCTCTTCCATAATAAAATCACACTTGTCTTTATTGTCCGAATATCGCGTTATTAAATAAGGAAATTGTTTTGGTCAAAAAACAATAAGGTAAAAAAACAAAAAGAATGTTTTCGAATTAATTATGAGGCTGCAATGGAGTATAATCAATTGAATGTAGAAGCAGGTTGACACGTTGATGTAACGAGGAAAAAGCCCTTGAGACAACTATCTCGCCGGCAAAAAACCTCGGGAGGTGATTATGAGCACCTACCTTCTCGAACGGTTGTATTAAAGAGGTGAGCTTACAAATAGTGTTTGAGCAATGGAGGATTACAGAGTGAATGCGTGAATCGTGTGTGTTTGTGTTCCATTCCATGCTCTTTAAATAAAGGGAAAATATAAGATAAGATCTCTAGCCTAACTAACTTCCTATAATCTCGGGATCCTTTCAAATATTCTTGACCGAATCTCCTTATGCGTTGAGGTGAGTCCATGATCCACGTTTAAATCACCTGTTTTTATCCTGTAAAAAAATATGTTAGTTACTAATAGTAAAACAATATCATTATTTTACATATTCTGCAGGGATCAAGATGTCTGCATGGTAGCTGTATTCAAGATGTTGACGTCCGAGATTTTACCCACAATAATTGCCCCCAAACTTATCATTTAAGGAAGATAAAATGGTAAGTTTCTTATCTTTTAGGGACTTTGAATCTGACGGTAGGGAGACAGTTGATTAGACGTGTGAGAGTGGTAGAGCCTCTAGGCAGTCATGACTACTTGAGTTCTTCTAGGAAAGTGGGCAGTTAGTGTTTAATAACCGGGTCTTCTCTTCTGTCTTTATCTTCTCACAAATTCTTTCTCCTCCAACAGTGAAAAAGCAGAGGTAATTTTCTTTCTCTCTTCAATTTTTCTTCATGGGAAAAACAAAATGGTCAAAATCTAAGGGTGAAGTTGTGTCTAAAAGTTCTCCGGGTCCCAGCGAAAGTAATGGGTTAGATGATTTTGAATGTGACGATCTTATTGTGAAGCCAAAAAAAGAAGTGAGTGTCTTTAACAATCTTCAAACCGAACTTCTAAAGGGTCACAAATGCTTTCCTGAAACCACTCGTTTTGGGTCTTTTGATGTCTCCGTCAAAGATGATTTTGTTTCTGCAAATTGGATTTGTTTTTATGAATACCCTTTCTCCCTTGGTTTTACTTACCCTTTTCCTGCTCTCATTTCTGAGTTTTTCCGCAAAACTAAGTTGGCTTTTGTGCAATTGATTCCCATGGCTAGGAGAATTTTCGCTTCTGTCTTGAGGGTTAATAAGGAATATGGCATGGGTATAGATTTAAAGGAACTAGCTCTGGTTTACGATCTTCAATCTTTCAGATCTAAGCGGTATCTTTTTAAATGAAGACGGGGATGTAATCTTTGTTTATAAAAATTTCGGTGAATGATAGAGGTTGGATAGGGAAATATTTTTTTGTGGAGAAGGGGTCTTTGGATAGAGATGAAGAGTTGATGACCAGATGGAATAAGGAAGGTAGTCCTTTCTTTCATTACGCAGCTTCATTCTTTCTTGATTGAAATTGAAAATTTTCTTTTGTTTTTGCAAATATCAAGTGGGGAGAACTTTTTCTAGTGGCTGTGGAAACAAGATCTAAGGTGGAGGATCTCTTAAAGATTTTTGTGGAGAAGAGGACATTCAGGCCCTCGGATATTGGAGCTTTCAGAAGTTACAATCAAGAAGAACTCACCATCAGTAAGGAGTGGTCTTCGATAAATATGTCGACAGGTACTTTTTTTCATATCTGTAGTCACACGTTATATTCTTTAAGGAGGTTATTGATTTGTTTTTGATTTTTCTTACAGTGTCTAAGTCTGCTCAAGGATTTTCTCTAAAGGATCTGCAAATACTGTTAGTAAAGCCCCATCCCTTAAGCCACCTGTGATGTCGAAGAAGGAGGTAGAGGAAGGAACGCATGTTGGATCCAGGTTCAAGAATAGGAAGATGGAGAGTATGGAGGTCGTGGAGCTGGGAGTTTTTGAAGAGATGAGTGTGGAGGACATTAAGAAGATTTTTTTTGCTGTAGCTTCTAATGTGAGTTTGTTGATTTAGGAATTTTATTATTTTTTCTATTTTTTATTAAATGATAAGTTTTTTCTGTTTTCACATGATTTTGGGACTATGGAAACTCGGGTAAATGCTCAGGAAGAGGAGACAAGAAAGTTCATGATAGAGATAGCACGTCTCAAGAAGCAACACAAAGAAGAGAATGATGGTTTGGAGAAGAAGGTTGAAGATTTGAACTAGGAAGTAGAAAGTTTGATGAAGGGGATGTCATCAATTTAGGATTTTCATGTGCAAGAATTGGAGGAGCAGAAAACAACTCTTTATAGGGTCTGCTGCTAAAAGTATGGTGGAGATCAAGATTCTTATGATGGAAGAATTTCTTAACGGCAAGCACGTCGAGTGGGACCTAGAGCAGCAACGCGCCATACTCAAGGATCTTTCTGGGGAAGCATTGGATGAAGGTGAGGTGTCATCATGTTTGAGGAATGAAGATCAAAAAATAAGGAGAAGAAGCACCGGCGGCAGATAGCCAAGTAGGATAGTTTGTTTGTTTGGTTTTGGTATATGCGGGCTACGTCATGGGGAATCTATAAAAACATTTCTTTTGGTTTGTAATGGTCCATAAGGGCCGAAACAATTTGCTTTCAAATGTTGGGTTGGTTCAACACTTGAGAATTTTCAATGGTTTTTTAGGATAGGACAAGTGATGACAACTTGGGTGTTTGGAAAAGCTTTTTAGTGCGTTTTTTTGAATGGTAATGTTGACGTGTTTCAAGATATTGATTTCTTGTGTAGGATGTATAAATCATTGCTTATCATTTGTTGACATGTTAATGTCAAAAATCCATAGTTCTCAGATGACACGTCAATGTCATAACCAATCAAAAAATTTCTTTAGGTAAAACACTTTGATTGAGTGGAAATGGGTAATTCGTATACACAAAATATATGGGCCCAACCCACACCTCAACCAACGGTGACATCTTGTGCTCCAGGCGAGGTGTATATACCTTAATTGAATGAAAAAAAGTAATTTCTTTAAACCTTAGAAGGGATTACGTACCTTAAACTTGAGATAAGATGGCGAGTCTCAAACGTTTGTCTTCGTAGGATCTCGGAGTCTTATTCAATGTTTTAAAATCTTGCAAAATGACGAAATGTTAGAAGTACGTGACATCTTGACTGATGTCACTTTAATTAATAAATGGAAATAAACTTGTAAAAAACATTATTATTAAAAAGGAATAGAGATGAAACAAACTTAAACAGAGGGAATTTCATACCTGCATTATTACCTGAATGAGGATGTTGACTGCATGAATTACTGTTTAAGATGCACGACGTTCCAGCTTCTTGGGAGCATTTGACCATCCAAAGTGGATAGTGTCTATAGGATCCTTGTCCAGCTTCGCTATCTATTAAATATGGACCTTCCCATTTAGGAGCCAGTTTTCCCGCATTGAGTTCTCTTGTGTTTTGAAAGACTTTTCAAAGCACCAAGTCACCAACTTGAAATTTTCTTAACCTGACATTCTTTTTATAGGACTTAGCGATCCTTTGTTGATAGGATGTCATCCTAATTTTTGCCAAGTCCCTTAACTCATCAATAGTGTCCAAATCATAAGTCATGTTGGCATCATTTTGATCAGATGTCAACAATCCATATCTGGCAGTAGGGACAACGACTTCTGCTGAAATGACGGCTTCTGCTCCGAACACCAAGGAATAAAGTGTTTGACCTGTAGCGTTCTTGAGTGTGGTTCTATCTGCCCATAAAACAAATGGTAGCTCTTTGGCCCATCTTCGTTTCTTCTGATCTAGCCTCTTTTTTAAGTTGTTGATGATGATTTTATTACTTGACTCTGCTTGTCTGTTAGCTTGAGGATGTACCAGTGAAGATGTCACAATCTTGACTCCCCATCTTGTAAGAAAATTATGTGTCTTTCTACTAATAAACTGAGAACCATTGTCACATACAATGTCGGAAGGAATGCCAAATCTGATGAATATGTTCTTTTTTATGAAGGAGATGAATTCCTTGTCACAGACTTGGACGTAGGCCTCCGATTCAACCATTTTGAGAAGTAATCTATCATTGCTAGTAGGAAAACTTTTCCTCCTGGTGCCTTGGGCAACTTGCCAACAATATCCATTCCTCATGTCATGAATGGCCAAGGGGATAAGATGGGATGAAGCAATTTTGCAGGTTGATGTAGGATGTCGCCGTGCTTCTGGCATGAATCACATTTTTTGGCGAAGTCATGAGCATCTTGACGCATGGTAGGCCAAAAGTAGCCCATTCTCAAGGCCTTAGTGTACAAGCTCCTACCCCATAATGATTGCCATACAATCCTTCATGCATATTCTTAAGGACTTCTTTAGCTTTATCGGGTTCTAGACACCTTAAATATGGACCTGCTAAAGATTTCTTAAACAGCACATTATCTATTAACACATATCTAGAAATCCTTACTCTGAATGCTTTAGCAGTCCTTTCTTCTGGAGGGATGGTACCAACTTGAAGAAATTTAATTATTGGAGTGGTCCAATATGTCTCTGTCTGACTTTCATGGATGTCATCTATACGGAATAGTTCTAATCTTTCCACATCCGGGATGTTGACATGGATTATTGGTATGTTCGTCTGACAAAGGCTTTTGAAAGCTGATCCAAGATTAGCCAAAGGCATATGCTTTAGAGTTTTCATCTCGTGGTATTTGTTCCAGAGAAAAGTGGTTTACTTAGTTTGATAAAAGTTAAAAAGTCTTTTACTCTCTTTAAAAAAAAAGCATGTATAATGGTGATTTTAGATAGTTTTAAAAATTACATGAAGTAGCTCAATAATTAGTATAACACTATAGCACTCCAAAGTTTGTGGTATTTGCTAATAATATAATCTCTTGATCTTATTTGGTTATATAGAAAAAATCTGGTGCAAAAAAGATTAATCGTGGAAACAAGTTGCTAAAACATCATGGTGGAGCCAAACCGTTTGTATATAGGATTGATGATCTAATGGTATATAAATATCTATTCATGTTCTAAGTTTATTACATTTTTTTCTTTTACTTATTTGTCTTTCTTTATTCCATTTGTAGGAAAAGGGCTCGAAATTTCCGGCAGTTGATAACTTCAAGGATGTTTATGTTACGCCAGATAATCCAGAAGCAACTCCTTTATATGTTAGTGTTTGCTCATTTTTTTGTTAATTTGTTTGACTATAGCTTGTGTTCTTTATTTACCATATTATTATTTTTTTGAATTCAGGAAAAAATGCAAGAAAAGATAAAGGAGTTCAGCAATGACTATGAATCTCAGTTTACATCCGACACCCCATTGCATGAAACTCCACGCTCGGATCCAGCCATTGGAGTGAAAATATTGCCAGAGACTCTTCAAGAATTGGGTCCGAATGTTGGGAGTTATGTGAGGGGTATGGGTCATGGGATGGTACGTGATATTAAACGCCGATTGCCACCTTCAACATCTCAAGAATCAACAAATAAAGTGCAGGAGCTAGAAGAAAAATTGGGACATTCACAAGATGAATTGAAGGTGTTAAAAGAAAATATGGCGTCTCAATCAAGTATGTTTTATAAACTTGTTGACATGTTGAAGGCTAATGGTACAATAGCCTCCCTTGAAGACTTTATCTCTCAAGTCTGAATTTGCTCCAAACTTATCTTAGGTTTCAAAACTTTTTTAACTTTGTAACTTTGATGACAATACTTTGATGATGTATTTGATGGTAGTATGTTGATTAACTACTTGACTACAATACTTGAATTGTAGTATTTTGATTTGAATATTATGTTATTAGTTACTACATTTAACAAGTAATGTAATATATTTTATTTGTGTTATTTTTATTTATTTGTTTATGTTTTTTATAAAATTTAAATTATAATTATTTGAAAACTAGACGTGACAATATTAGGTGGTCAATTAGTAGTTGGTCACCTAACACATGTTTAAATGACCAAATAGCACCAAGTCATTTGACACTTTAGGTGACCAATTAGCACTTGGTCACACATATTTTAGGTGGCAAAGTACTTAGTCATGCAACACATATTTTAGGCCACCAATTGGTCACACATGCATGTTTTAGGTGACAAAGTACTTGGTCACGCAACACGTATTTTAGGCCACCAACTAATATCTGGTCACCTAAAGTAGCATTTGAATGACAACCCAATTTGTGGCCTAAAGACTCTTAGGTGATGAGGATTTTTTGGTGACCTCTAACGTGATCACCTTAGCATTCGTCTCCTTGGATGTTTTGGGTGACCAAGAGCAGTTTTCATCCCCTAAAACTTGAGGATAAGAGGTTTGCGTGACCAATCTTTGGTGACCAGAAGTTGTCACCTTAGGTTTTAGGTGATGAATGTCAGGCTTAAGCGACCAATTTTCTTTGTCTCCTAAAATATGATTTTTGGTAGTGAATATAAGTAGAAATAAAAGCATATTTATAAAACATGGATATGTATAATCTTCTGTGGAGTATTTTTGTTAGTCCTCATATTTTTATTATATTATATTTTTGGTGACCATAATTTAATCTTATATTTTGCAAGAGATTTTATGACTCTTTCATAGATCTATTTAATACTCCCTCTGTCCCAGCACAAGTAAGACTAAAGGTCCCGCACGGAGATTAAGAAAAATGGAGTATATGTGTGGTAGAAAATGAAGAGAGAGAATGAATGGGTAAATAGTAGTGTTGGTTGAATAAATTGAGTGGTGGAAAATGAAGAGAGAGAATGAGTGGGAATATAAATATATTAAAACATTTCCATTTTAGGTAGTCTCACTTGTGGTGGGACGGACCAAAAGGGAAAGAAGTCTCACTTCTGTTGGGACGGAGGGAGTATGTTCTTCTGTAAATTTTGGGACGTTATATGTACATTTTTTTTATCATATTTTTGTTGTACATATATTTTTTTATTTATTATTTTATTGGGTTTTATATATTTTGTTACTATTTTTTATGAAAAAAAATTATAGGTTTGATTATAACTTTTAATTTATCTGTTATTATGCTAAGTTCAATCAATTGATCTTACAATTATTTTATACTTAAATACAAACTAAAAGTACAAGTTAACAAAAAAACAAAAAATTGCTAGTAAAAAACAGGAGTTTTGAGAAGAAAAAAAAATGATTTATAAAGGGCTAATCATTGTTTTAAAAAAAAGAAAGGGTCTCTCATTGAACTTTGCCTAGGGCCCCCATAAAGCTAGGAACAGCTTGCTAATATCTAATCTCAACCCTTCACTAACATTTACTTAGGTTGGTCTGGGCAATTCAAACGCCACGTTCTACTTGATCAATACACATGAGAAGTTGAAAGCATCTTCAATTCCCAGGAGAACTTTTGCATGGGACGACATGCAAAAATAAAGAGCGGCAGAGAGGGCAAGTGAACTGATTCCGGTCAATCCACTTGTCAATGCAGCCGGTATGGAACACGTGCCCGCATCGACCGAGTTGACTCACCATATCATCGCCCTCAAACTCGACCAAGCAAACCGAACATGTTTCATCTAACGTTGGGTTCAGATCCCCAAATTTAGTTGTTGAGAGATCAACCAAACAAGTTTCTTGTTGACCATATGAATCGTCGTGGCTTTTAGAGGGATACGAAAGATCACTAGGTAAGGCAACAAGAATGTTGAAAAAGATGTGTTTGATTTGAAGGAAAGGGATCCAAATACAAGTGTAGAAGATTATTGTAAAAGTTGACACACCAAAATTATCATAAACTAAGCTAATCATTTTGATAATATAGAGTTGGAACTTGGAAGGAAAATGTATTGCTTTATGAAATTGTATGTTGAAATTGAATGGTGGGATATATAAACAGAGGCAGCAGGAGGAGCCTTTATATAGCATATAGGCTTAGTAAAGTCAACTAATTAATTAATTTTAGTGACATTAACTTAATTGCTTGACTTTTTAACACAAAGTCAAGAAATAGTTAATTAATTTTTTTGATTGTCTTCTGATCAAGTCAACGAATTGTTAATTGGGGTTAACAATACGTGCTTAGTTGATTAGCAAAAATTAGCAATACTCTAAACATTAAGCAAATGGCCTCGTATAATAATATCTGTAGAAGAAACGGGTTGTACCAACTAATACTCTTCTTCTGTCCCAAATAAATGTCTAAATAAATTTTGAATTTGCTTTTGGTTTTGGTTTAATTTAAATTAAATTTATTTATTTCTTCTTTAAATATTTATTTTGAAACGAACAGAATGCTACTTCAGTCCAATAATAGCGTCCAAAATTATTTAAAAAAATCCCAGATATTCATATTGTTAGAGATGGTGGAGAGTAATATCATATTAGTGCTAACGGCTTCACACCGTCCTTAACAAGCCTGAACGACATACACCGACTTGGTTAAACGGAACCCAGACACTCTGGGCCCACATACCTAACAGACCTATACCGAGAAGCCCATTCACGAGAAGCCCATATTTATAGGCCGACATCAATAAGGCCGAGCAGGCAGTCCTTGCCTAGGCCGAGCCCGAGAAACCCAATCCCTAGCCGGCCTCTATGACGAGCCGAGTTAGATGACGGACCGACTTACATCAGAAACCTCCCATTATCGTTGGGAAACCTCTTACAGAGTTATGTTACAACTCTGACACTAAAGAATCTTTATCTAAACAAGGATATCTCTTCTACAAGGTAACTGTGATACCACTCATCTTTATCAGGAGTCTATCTCCAAGGAGCACGAGTCCCACAACAATACGGGCTCTCTGGCTTACTTTGCAAGTCAGGACTCATTCACCCGTGCTTATATAAACATGTCCTCATAACAGGAGACGGGTAATGAACTTTTGGCTCTAAATTAGTCAATTAGTTTCTATATTTCTAATCACCCATATTCTTACTCTCACGCCGGAGGGCCTTCGTCGGTGAAGCCCCGGTGTAGTTTACGTTTGTTTCGTGTGTGTAGCTCTGGCCATCAAGAACTGTCGCTGGGATTATCCGAACCGCTAGACGAAGGCTGATCCAACCAGATTTTGGCATCATCAGTTTGGTTTCATTGCCGGGAAGTCGATTGGTCAGTTCTTTAGCCAGATAATTCCAGACCATGGCCGGAGAATTGGTTGACGGGCGAGAAGCCAGCCCTTCAAAAGAAACTGCAAGAGATGCACCGCCCCCCCGAAAACACGAACGCTGCTGCACAAAATCAGAGGCTCCCACCTACAGCACCTGCACAAGGGGGAGGAATGCATACCCGTTCAAAGGGGCCGGCCCCCAATGTTGTTAACCAATATGGGCTCCGCCGACGGACAGGATCCCGAAACAATGGAGCAGGACCATCACAGCCGCTGCCATTGGACAAGAGAACATTGCTTCAACAGAATGTTCAAACACTCCAACAGCTGGTCGACGCACAGCGGGCTCTGTTAGAACTTGACCCCGAAAATCCTTGGCTAACCTGCTCCAGCCGTCTCGAATGAGGGGGACAAATCAGGATGACAGAGCAAGCAGAAGGGAGCCCCTACAAAATCGTAGACGGGATGCGCCTCCCAGGAGCCGTGCAAGTCGCCAAGACGGACGGCTAGGAAGACTCAATATCGATGGGGACCTGAGGGACCACATTAATCGCCGCTGGGGAGAACAAGAAGATGAATCCCGAGGAGTGGAAATTGTAGAGGAAAGACGTCGTGGGGACGCCCGACGTCATTCACCTCCCAGGCAGGAACCACCAAGGCGCACACCACCCCGGCACACTCCACCTCGCCGTACTCCTTCAAGGCATCGTCTGGAACCAAACCAAGGTGAAAGGAGACGCCGAGACCGAAGCATAGTCAGTTCCAGTCACACCTCGGCATTCAGCACAAGGGACATTATCGACCTTAGAGAAAGGCTCGACAACATTGAGATGATGAATCAGGGGCACCGGAGACCCAATACTGACTACGATGCTATGCGCCCTTTCGCGCAGAGGATTAAGGATGCACCACCTAATCCACAGTTAAAGTTTCCACACCTAGACAAATACTCCGGCAACGCCGATGCTTTGGATCACGTCCAAGCCTTTGAGGCCACCATGGCCCTAGTGTCCAATCAGGACGACGTATTGTGCAAGGCCTTTGCAAGTAATTTAACAAAGGCAGCTCGATCCTGGTTCATGGACCTTGAGAAAAACAGCATCAATTCATTTGCCAAGTTGAAATCACAATTTTTGGAGTATTTTGCTACCGCTGGGGCGAGGAACAACATGGTCCAGAGCAAAAACGAGTCGACCCTAAGCTTCTACAACCGGTTTAGGGATCTTGCCGACTCAATAGAAGAACGCCTGACCGACAGGGAGATCATTGTATGCTTCACGAATGGTCACAGGTCAGAACAGTTAACTTATGAATTGTCGGTCAGAGAGCCCCTCACAAAAGCCGACTTGTACCACGTTGCTTACACCACGGCCATCGCCAAGGAGAAGAAAAAGACGTTATATGGTTATAAGGAACAGGACCGAGATCATGACAAGTCGCATAACGGGAACTCGTCCCAAGGGAACAACGGGGGAAACGACAAAGGCAAGAACAGGACCAGGGGGACCGAGACATTCACCACATTCAATAAGCCGATCTCTGAGATCATGAATCTGGTGGATCTCCCCAACCCAAACCTATAAAAGACAACCCGAAGTACCCGAGGGATACCACAAAGTATTGCTCCTATCACAGAGATAACGGCCACGACACCGAGAACTGCTTTGCTCTGAAGAAGATTCTGCAGAAATGGGTCGATCAAGGCAAGCTCAATCAGTTCATGGCCAAGGACAATAAACGCCCAAGGGAAGAAGACAAAAAAAATGACCAGGTAGACAGGCCACCTCGGGCCAGGTTGATAGGCGTGATCAGAGAGGAAATTCCATCAAACAAGAAACTCAAGGAGCAGATTTACGAGCTAAATAAAGTCTTCCACATCCCTCCTTGGATCCATGAGAGGGAGGAAGTAATTAGTTTTTCTCCGAATGAGTTGGCGGGAAACCGTGCGATGAGAGAACAACCATTAGTCATCACAGGCCGCATTGATAATTGCGAGTCAGACAGGCTCCTCATAGACTCCGGAGCAGCCAAGGATGTGCTATACTATCGCACTTTTAAAGAGATGGAACTTCCTGATACAATGCTGACCCTATATAATGGAAGGCTGGAAGGGTTCACTAATCATAAGGCCGATGCCAAATGAACCGTCGACTTACTCTTGGAAATCGGCACTCATCCCTACAAAACCTCGGCCACGGTCACCTTCATAGTCATGGATCTAGACAGTGATTACCATGCTATCCTAGGTGCACCCAGTCAAGAAAAGTTAGGTCTGGTTGCCTCCCTCCCCCACCAAAGGGTGAAGTTCCCCACCCCGGCTGGAATTGGGTGCGTCCCAGGCTCGCCTAGAGATTTTTTGGAACATGTGATAAAGTCCAGGAAAGCAAAGGCCAAGATGGAGATTAATACTCCAGATAAAAGAATCACGGTTTCAAAATCAACCACGGTTACAACCTCGACGCCACATATCGGTGTTATATTGGCGACTGTTGAAGATGAACCTGAAGAGTGGGTTATTCTTGACAACGACGTCCCAACTAAGGCCGAGGTTACTTATGGCTTAGACGGCTTCGGCTGCATCTCGATGAACACAGCTTCAGACGAGCCGAGTAACTTGGCTCTCGCCATCGTCCCAAGCTCAGGGGCCACACAGCCGACTGACATGGAAACCGAGATCGAGAAACTGTTTTAGACATGGAAAACCTAAGTTTGGAAGGGGAGGACAAGGAGAAGATCAAGCAGATCATTGTCAAGACCCTAGAGTTCAGAGACGGCCCCGAACTTAAACCTGTGGATCAGTTAGACGAGGTCGTCATCAACCCAGACTATCCAGATCAGAAAATCAAGATTGGGAAGCAACTCTCCCAACAAGAACGAGAAGAGCTCATCTCCCTACTCCAAAACAACTTGGACGTATTTGCCTGGAAAGTAGATGACATGGTGGGAGTAAAGGAAGCCGTCGCTCTCCACAAACTGGAAGTCGACAAGTTCTTCAAACCGGTCAAGCAGACGAGACGAGTCTTCTCCACCGACAAGGAAAAAGAAATTGGGACCGAGGTTGACAAACTCCTCAAAGCCGGCATCATAAGAGAGGCAACATACCCCAAGTGGCTTGCCAACGTCGTTATGGTAAAGAAGCACAATGGCAAGTGGAGGATGTGCGTGGAATTTACGGACCTGAACAAGGCTTGTCCCAAAGATAGCTATCCCCTCCCCAGGATTGACAAGCTCGTAGACTCCATTGCCGGCCATCAAACCCTCAGTTTCTTGGACGCCTACTCCGGCTATCATCAAGTCAAAATGGACGAGGACGACATAGAAAGGACGGATTTTCAAGCTGCAGGCGGCATATACTGCTACGTCATGATGCCTTTCGGCCTAAAGAATGCAGGAGCCACGTATCAGAGGATGGTGAACAAGGTCTTCAAATCTCAGATAGGCCGGAATATGGAGGCCTACATTGATGACATGGTGATCAAGACCAAGATCGGTAGCCATGTACCAGATCTGAAAGAGACCATTGACAACTTGAAAGCTAACGATATGAAGCTCAACCCTAGCAAGTGCGTCTTCGGGGTTACCACGGGCAAGTTTCTAGGTTTCATGGTTTCTCAACGAGGCATCGAGGCTAATCCAGAAAATATCCAAGCCTTGATTGACATGAGGGAGCCGATTTGTGTCAAAGAGGTTCAAAGGTTGAACGGGAGAGTAGCGGCACTCGGTAGGTTTATCGCCAAATCAGCAGAAAAATCCCTCCCCTTTTTCAAAGCCTTGAAGGGAACGAAAGATTTTGCTTGGACGCCTGAGTGCTCGACCTCGTTCCAGCAACTGAAAGACTACCTCGGCTCTCCACCTCTACTCAGCAGCCCGGTCATGGGAGAGACATTGTACGTCTTCTTAGCAGCGACCGACCTAGCCGTAGCAGCTGTACTCATTAGAGAAGAAGGCGGTATCCAGAAGCCGGTCTACTACATCAGCAAGGCACTGTCAGACACCGAGAGCAGGTACTTCAATGCCGAGAAAATTGCTTATGCCTTGGTAATTGCGGCCAGAAAATTACGAGCCTACTTCTCGGCTCATCCAATCACGGTCTACACCGACGCTCCTCTTAGAAAAATACTTCACAAGATGGACAGCTCAGGACGCCTACTTAACTGGTCGATCAAACTGACCGAATTCGACATAACCTATAAGCCGAGGAAGACTCTTCTGGCCCAACCTCTTGCCGACTTCTTGGTTGAGACCGCCTTCACAAGTGAACATACGCCCACCACCCGAAAGAGGAAGTTCCCTATGGATAGAGAGCCCTTGGAAGAGTTACCTCCCAACTGTTGGGTCCTATACACCGACGGGTCAACTACCCAAGGTAGAAGCGGCGCCGGAGTCTACTTGACTAGCCCTGCCGGCGAGCATGTTGCACGTGATTTTATCAGGTTCAAGTTCCCTGCCTCAAATAATCAAGCTGAATATGAAGCCCTAATCCTGGGACTAGAAAGAGCCAAGTTCTTTGGTGCAACGAGATTGGTAGCATACAGCGACTCCCAACTGGTGGTGAATCAAGTTAAAGGGGAATACAACACCGAAAACCACATGCTGACCAAGTACAAAGATCTCGTCCTCAACCTGACCAAGAACTTTGAGTTCTGGGATATACGGCAAGTTGGTAGAGAATACAACCTGGAAGCCGACCTGCTTTCAAAGATGGCAACAGCTGAAGACTCGGATCCCCTAATCATTTATGCCGACCAGCCTGCTTATGAAAGACTGGAGATCTTGCCCCTGGATGATGAGGAAAGGACATGGATCGACAACTACAAAGACTACTTGGAGAAGGGAAAGCTTCCTGAAGACGAGTTAGAAGCCAAGTCGATCAAAAAGAAGACGGCAAGATACATAGTCTGGAACGGCATCCTATACAGAAGGTCATTCTCCAGACCTCTCCTTAGATGTGTTGCGCCAAAAAGCACCGAGAAACTCCTCACTGAAGTACATGGGGGAGTCTGTGGGGGACACCCGGGGGCCAGAACCCTTGCCGACAAGATCATCACACTTGGCTATTATTGGCCAAATATAAGGGAGGATGCCCAAGCCTATGTAAAGAAGTGTGACAAATGTCAACGCTACTCCGACTTACCCAAAGTACCTGCCGTAGAGCAAAGCTTGGTCATACCGACATGGCCATTCGATATGTGGGGAGTCGACATCATTGGACCGTTCCCATTAGCCAAAGGGAGCAACAAATATGTAATTGTGGCAGTCGATTACTTCACCAAGTGGGTAGAGGCGAAACCACTAGCAAAGATCACTGAAGAGAACGCCATCAACTTTATCCATGATTACATATGGTGTCGGTTTGGCGTGCCCCACACTATAGTGACAGACAACGGCCTATAATTCTCTAATGCTTTCACCGAGGAGATGAATAGGTTTGGAGTCAAGCACAAGAAGTCGTCAGTCAGCCACCCTCAATGCAATGGACAAGCCGAGGCCGCCAACAAACTTGTCTTAAGAGCACTCACCAAGAACTTAGAAGGCAGTCAAGGAAAGTGGCTGGACGAACTCCCCCTAGCTTTATAGGCCGTCCGTACAACCACTCGGGGGCCAACTGGGGAGACACCCTTTGCTATGACTTACGGTTCAGAAGCAATGGCACCAGCCGAGATGGCCTTGCCGACTTTCAGAGTAACCAACTATGACGAAGTCGTTAATGAATACAACCGACTACTGGACCTAGACCTAGTCGACGAGAAAAGGCTAGCTGCCCAACTCAGAATGATCAATTACAAGCAAAGAACCAAGGCCTACCATGAAAGCAAAGTGAAAAAGAGAACCTTTGAAGTCGGTGACTGGGTACTCAGAAAAATTGAGTCGACACACTTGAAGGCACAACAGAATAAGCTCTCGCCGAACTGGGAAGGCCCTTACATCATCACCCACATTATACGGGAAGGGACCTACATGCTCAAAACTCCGGAAGGAAAAGAGCTTAAACACCCATGGCATTCCGAGCACTTGAGAAAGTACTATCAGTAGCACCTCAGTTAGCTATTTATTCTTTTTATCAGATTTTCGGTCTTAGATTCTATAGTTGATATCTAGTTGTTTCTTAAGTTTGATTTCATCGATAAAATTTCCTTTATTTTATTTACATCAAGCTTTGATTATAGTACATAACACGGTCTTGGCGTTATTTACAATGCCGAGATCACCTAACGAAGTCGATGAGCACACTTAAAGCATGACTTTTAAAGCCTAGTTTCAATAACTAGCACCCTAACGAAGTTGACGAGCACACTTACGCATAACTTCTAAAGCCTAGTTCTAACAACTAGCACATAAGACGACTTGAGCTGGTCCTAACGGTTAGACTCAAATTTGGATAGTAAACTCCCAACGATTTGAAACTAATCTCGAATGCTAGCTCTCTCGCGTATCAAAACCGAGCACTAGATGTTCGTCACGGCCATAATGGTGAACGACCATGGCCTACAAACGTAGCCTAACTCGGCTACAATCAAAGCCTATTTCTGTCGGCTAGCGCTCTCAATTTTGGGTTAAGATTAATACATCTAGTTCCCACGACAATTTGAGACTAACCGCGGTTTAGTTCTTACAAACCGAGCTCCTAACGCTCGTCGCGGCCCATAATGGTGATCGACCACGGCTGGCAGCATAACCTAAACCAGCTGGCACATCTCGTCACCTTAGATCGTTTAGACATCTCAAATCAAGATAAAATAACATGAACTGATAACAAGATAGCACTTAACTAAACAGGTTAAGGAAACAAAGGCTAAACGCCTCAAACCGAGGTTCACAAGTCCTTACAAAAAGTGTTTACGCCCCCCAGTCAACACTGGGTCCAGGCATACGAATACTTGGACAAACAAAAAGTGTTTAAAATTCCCCCAGAAGACGCTAGGCGGAGTGAGACAAATACTAAAAACATAAAGTCGTGATAGATTAATCTACACCGGCACGGGCCTCGTCCTCAGTTCGCTCCAGCAATTTCTCAAAGTTATCAGGCGCCAGCTCTGGAGGTTCCCATACGGGCCTGTTGGCCTTACGATCCATCGCCTTGATAATCCTGAGACTTCCTTCGGAGAATGGAATGAGAGAATGCGCGGCCCGAGCCTCAACACTATAGGCATCCTGATGATAAAGACGGGCACACTTCTCCAACGGCACATCAACTTCGGGATCGATGTAAAGAAGACGGGTTAAATTGGACCAGGCATCATTGTATATCGTGCCGACTCTATCACTCAGGTCTGCCCTGAATTGGGGCCCACTCTTGTATGCCTCAACAGCCGCCTTCTCTTTGATCGCCACGCTCTCCTCCAGACGAGCATACTGGTCTTCCAACAAAGCGAGCTTCTCCTCAACGGTGGCCTTTTCTCCCGCCAATGTCTCGACACGCTTACTCTCGTCCTCAAGCTCGCTTTTCGTGGCTAGCAGAGACTCCTTCAGCTTTAAGACTTCTTCCTGAGATTGGCGCCGCGACGCGTCAAGAAAAGATTTTTCTTTCTCTAGGCTAATTACCTTGTCGGTGAGGCCGTCAACGGAACCTTTAAGCCTAGACACCTCGGCTTCTGTCTCCTTCAAGGACTCGTAAGCGTGCCGATACATGGTATAATCGGTTTGGGCAAGGGAGGCAAGCTACAAAGAAGAAAGAGGAAATGAATAACGACAAAGAGCAGAAAGAGAATAGGATAACCAAGAGCTTTACCTCGCTAAGGAGTAAGCCTTTACGGTTCAACATTTGCTGGGACGTGGGCTTATCGGCAACCAACTGTTCGATTGTATCCATATTCATGGCCCGCTTTATCACAGGACCGCCCTTCTTCAAAGCAAGGCCCGAACGAACCGATACGTCCAGTCCCGACAAAATACGGACACCACCAAACCTCTCTACCCAACTCTTCACCTCATCATCAAGCAAGACCGGGCTAAAAGCAGAATCATGAGCAGAGCGAGTTGCCTTTTTCGGAGCTCGAACCTCCCTAACCTCCTCCCTGGATCTTTTCTGACCATGATGAGCACCCCCACTAGCCGCCTTAATCACAACGCGCGTCTCCTGGCCTTGACTCTAGGACTGACTATCGAGAGCGGCCTCTTCGATCTCGGGGGCCACCACGTCGGCCCCATCCCCAACTTCCCCCACAGAGCGGTCTGACATTGGCACCGCGGAATCATCCTTGTTTTGAAGCAAAGACTGCCTAGCTTCCATATCGTCATGACGCTTTTCTAAGGCAGCAGCTTTGGACTTTTGCTTCTTCAACCTCGCTGCTTGGACGGGGTCAAGTTCCTCCATCTCGATCTCGGCGACTTGCTCCATAGTCAAAACTGCACAAAAAATAAAGATTAGACCGAGACGAGGCAAAGGTCAGGGGAAAAAAGGCAAGGTTAGATAATTACATCCTACAGTGTCTTCAGTTTTAAGACAAATGTTGTTCTACTCTTGGCAACAGACACATTCATGAAGGAAAACAAAATTGGGATGGACGATCCAATCTGGGAACCTATTCCCCCTCAGAACGTTAACTTTGGGGACGACACCGTCAAGGGGACCCCTCATTAACCCGGCTTGAACATAATAGCGTGGATCTTTCTCCAATTCGTTCCAATCCAAAGTACCCAGACTGGCGAACTCCTCAAGTTTAGCAATCAACCTGTCACTCCATTCAGGCTTGTGGATTTTCTGAGGACGGGATGGTGCGTATTCGGGAACGGCGAACTCCCAACCAAAACGGGACTCAACTTTAATTACGTGGGAATTCCACCCTGACACCTTGCTAACAGTGCCAGAAATAGGGGTGATGATCTTGGGTTTAGATGGATCGGACTTGATGGTCAGTGTCCTCGTAGTCTTGTTATAACTCACGTTAAAGAAATGGTCAAAAGCAGACATACACGGTTCGAAATTAAGACTGTGACACAAGACAATGAAACTAACCAGGTACCTGACTGCATTAGCACCAATATGAGCCGGCATCAGTTCCCACGACTCCATAAATTCGTTAATGAATGGGTCAAGAGGAAGCCGTAAGCCTAGTTGGAATTGTTTAAAGAAGAACGAGACGACAGCCTGGTCGTAGTAAAAGTTGTGGATTTTCTCATCTGTATCTAAAGGAATGGCTTTGCTATAGTACAAACGATATTCCTCTCGGTCCACTCCATACCGAGAAAAGAGGGCCTCAATCATTTCCTTACCCGATTTGGGGTGTTTATCTACGACGGGACCTGACTTCCCCATTTTCTTACTAGTCGTCTTAACACTGGCACCACGTCTCGGCCTGGAAACACCGGCATCAAAGCGGTCCACTATCCTATCGGAAGTGCTCTCCCCGGCCATAACTGTAGAAGAAGCAGAGGGGTTAGTCTCATCGAGAAGCCTTGGTAAGGCCGTGTCCCCCCCCCCCCCGAATCGACTACAGGGACCGAGGAGGTTGCACCCTCAAGACGAGATCGAATCAAGGATTTGTCTTTTACATAGAATAAATAAATATGGTCAAGGACTTTATCCTTATTATCGAAGACAATCATATCGGCATCGTCGTCCTCCCTAACCCTCGGGGCATAAAGGCCAGATGGATACCTCAGATCTTCCCTAGGTGACCCCCTCGAATACAGGATATCCCCCACGGCTAATAACGACAGCATATTCCAATGCCCATTTGATTTAACATAAATCCTATTGTTTCTTTGATAGAAACCATACAAGGGATTTTCACCCGAAATTGGAGGACCAGACATTAGAAAGAGGTGAAAGTTCAAAACATACAGCTAAATAGGAACAATGGCGGGCGAAGCAGTAAACCCCTCAAAGAAACGCTCGGAACCCCAACTGTGGAAAATCAACAAAAGCAAGGGTGAAAAATACCTTAAAAATGGAAAGGGATCGGAGGGAGCTAGTCGAAAGGCCGCCTTAAGCACTTTAATCGAAGCAGATTGAGGGGAGTCACTTCAAAAGCAGAGTATTCGTTTGATTCGTCGGCGGCAGACACACTACGCAGGCGAGGAATTTGAAAATGGGATATTTTCAAGAGTTTATTTTGGAGTGTATATACGCGGGTCAAAAATTATGGATCCGGGTTTAACCCGGACCTGGCCCGCGACCCATGGGCTGCACGTACTCCCACTAACCCATCATGATTCACATTTAATGGGCCACGTTTTCGAGGTGAATGTCCCATCACCGGGACACGTGCACAAATCAATATAAGGAGAAGACCAACGATTGAAGTGACCCAACCGCCGTTTGAGAAACACGAGTAGACTGCCAATGCTAGATCAACACGTGGTAAGCCGGGACCTACAGCAGGGATGCCGATCGGCTTCGAAAATCACAAACATTTCGGCTAGATAGGTCGACACAGAAGAGTCCTGCGCATGGATATAACCGACACCTCCACGATGGACCGACATTCTTAATGGTATCAAAGAACAAGACGAGACCGAGATGAGAAAAGATCAGGGGTAGGTCGATGTCGGGCCGTGATTGAAGTTATGGTTGAACGACAGATGCAAACGCCTTCCATACCGACATGTCAACTAAGATCAGATGATCAGCATTACTATATGGCGACATCATGTAAAGGGTAGTGGTAATGATGGTACTTTCAAGGTCATGCGAAACGCAAGGAGTTCAAGCTATGAAATCAACTCTAAATCAGAGCAAAGATGGCAAAGGATAAAACCCCAGTATATATATATATATATATATATATATATATATATATATATAACCAAAAAGACCCCCACAGCAAGGCCGGGGGCCTGGCCTATACAAAAAAGGAAAAAAGAAACTACTGAGTCATCCTAACTAAGGATTCAAGAAAGATTATAATCTTGATCTTGTTCTTTATCATCCTCCCACTCAACGTCTCCATCGTACCCATATTCATCAATGATGATGGGTTCGGGATCATCCTCACTATCATCTTCATCATCATCATCCTCGTCCTCATCCTCTGACTCCTCTGCACTAGAGTCGTCGGAGAATTCATCAACGGGGTCCGGCTCCGAGTATTCGCCATTACTATCGGACGGAGATTCTTCTGCCGAAAAAGATGAACGTATCTTGGATGGGAACATTGAATCATCGCTGCCTGAAGAATCATGATAAACTTGATTTTCTGATCCTGTACTCACTTCTTCCGGGAATGCATCATCGTATTTTCTCTTTGGAGCCATCTTGGAATTCTTCGCAAAATTTGGGATGATTCTATAGGATGAAGGTAAGGTAGAGGGTAACCAATGGACTGACCATTTATTTATACCCCTGGAATATGAGAGGGTGGGGAGTTTATCAATGCTACTCATAATTGGGGTGCAATTAATAAAGCCTTCGATTTCCAAGAAGGGCAATGATTCCACCTGTATCAAATCCACAATGATGTCAGCAAATCCAAACAAAAGAGGATTTTTGGCGGCTGCAGGTCAAATCAACATAAATGAAGTGCGAAAAGTACAAGGGCACAGTTCCTACTCGGCATGCCGAGATAGTAACTCGGGGGCCACTGAACGACATAAACCGACTTGGTTAAACGGAACCCAGACACTCTGGGCCCACATACCTAACAGACCTATACCAAGAGGCCCATTCATGAGAAGCCCATGTTTATAGGCCGATATCAATAAGGCCGAGCAGGCAGTCCTTGCCTAGGCCGAGCCGAGAAACCCAATCTCTAGCCGGCCTCTATGACGAGCCGGGTTAGATGATGGGCCGACTTACATCAGAAACCTCCCATTATCGTTGGGAAACCTCTTACAGAGTTATGTTACAACTCTGACACTAAAGAATCCTTATCTAAACAAGGATATCTCTTCTACAAGGTAACTGGGATACCACTCATCCTTATCCGGAGTCTATCTCCAAGGAGCACGAGTCCCACAACAATACGGGCTCTCTGGCTTACTTTGCAAGTCAGGACTCATTCACCCGTGCTTATATAAACAGGTCCTCATAACAGGAGACGGGTAATGAACTTTTGGCTCTAAATTAGTCAATTAGTTTCTATATTTCTAATCACCCATATTCTTACTCTCACGCCGGAGGGCCTTCGCCGGTGAAGCCCCGGTGTAGTTTACGTTTGTTTCGTGTGTGTAGCTCCGGCCATCAAGAACTGTCGCTGGGATTATCCGAACCGCTAGACGAAGGCTGATCCAACCAGATTTTGGCATCATCAAGCCCCACGAGGAAGTCTTTATTTTTAATTTAAATTTTAATATATTACTCCCTCCATCTCAACTTAAATGTCAAAAAAGATTTAAATTTGTTCTTAAGCTCCTCTTCAGCGGAGTGGAAGAAGGGAGATGCAATACTTTCAAATGAATTTAACGAGGAGCCGTATGAGGTGAGAATCTCATATACGCTTCTGTAGAGTGGCAGCAAGCGTAATTATCAGTCAACTTTTCCACTATCAACCCAAAATAGCCAAACTCCGCCTTATGTAAAGTTGCATACTACGATTTACATCGTGATTTAAAATCATTATTTATATACTCGAAATTGGCCATTCTTTTACAGTTCATTTTGTAGTCTTAGTAAGAGGGGGACCGGGGAGCAGTGGCGGATCTAGAAATTTAAGTGAGAGGGGTCAAATTTTAAGGTAACAGAAACATGATTATCCCATATTGAAATCTCAAAATTTAATGTGCATATATAACCTATTTTCATAATTATGAGTTCAAATAAAATAACAATAAGAGCAATTATAGAGAGTTAATACTTAACTAGACCGTCAACAACGACAAACAATTTATGAATGTCTTTTTTATTTAATAGATATTATAAAAATGTTTACTTTTTATAAGATTTAATGGTATACAATTTTATGGCAAAAAAGTTTATATATTGTGGTTATCTACTTTTAAAAAAATTAATCTTGCAAGTATATGCTGACATGACAAAGAAATTGGTGAAAAGACATTTGGGAACAAAGTATTTTTAGATAATATACACTCCCTCCGTCTAATAATAATGGTTATCAAAATTGAATGTGTGGGATATAAGTGGATTGTTGTTGCAAGTGGGTTTCATTGAATAAAGTTATAATATTGAGTTTCTATTTTGGGATAGTAACACTTGTTATCTGACGCTCAAAAAGAAAATAAGTATTTTTTATTATGGGCCGGAAGGAATATTTTGATTGATTTTTTTTTTATTTTAATAAAAAAAGATAATTATTTTGAGACATTCTCGAATGTAGAGAGTATAAATATAAATACTCAATTTTGAGGGAAGTCAAATTATAAAATTTGAGGGGAGAGGGGCAACTAAGGTAATAACATAACTTTTATTAAAAATATAAAGGCTGAATTGGAATAAAGGGAAAACTCAGGAGGGTCAAGTGACCCCCCTCACCAATACGTGCATCCGCCAGTGCTGGCGAGGGTTAAGGATTTACTAGGTGTGAGATATTACATTGTTCATTGCGTTGGGGATTTGGGGGATCTTCTCATCCACTAGCCCTACTAACAGTCATCAATATGAAGAAAGTAATTCAACACATAAAATAAATATGAAAGAGCAAAATAACACCATAGATTTGTTAACCCAGTTCGTTCAACGCATGAACTACGTCCAGAGGCACCAAGCCATGATATTACTATAATATGTAAAGATTATTACAACTTTGCACATGCTGTCACACAGTTCTAGCATGGCTACTCTCTGTGAACAATCTCTCATACATATTATCTCACCTCCCTAAGAACACACAAACAACATGGTCATGGCCGGGTTGTAGCTTGGATCGCCCCCACATGGCTCTCCTAGGCCCCCGGCCCCCTCCTTGACACTATTTTGTGGCTCTCTTGTGTATCCTAGCTTTCTCCTATTAAGCACACAATATTATGGATGAATTTATGCTTATATAGGTGTACAAGGAAACCCTAAATCAATACATGAAAGAAATCTAGTCAAAATATGAAACTGAGAAAAACTGAGTTGTTTTGCCGACATGCACGTCCGTGCAGATTTTGCTACTCGGCCATGCAACTCAGCAATGCACTATGGGTAGAGCGGTCGTGCTCTATTTTTACCACGAAAACAGTAGCATCCTTTAGCCTCCCCCCGTAATGCACGGCCGTGTGCCTCCCCATGCACGGCGTGCAGCCCCTGTTTTGCACCTTCTCTCCTTTTTGACATCTCCTTGATCTCCACCAACCCCCTATCATCAGTGGCGGATCTAAAAATTTAAGTGAGAGGGGTCAAATTTTAAGGTAACGGAAAAATGATTATCCCATATTGAAATCTCAAAATTTAATGTGCATATATAACCTATTTTCATAATTATGAGTTCAAATAAAATAACAATAAGAGCAATTATAGAGAGTTAATACTTAACTAGACCGTCAACAACGACAAACAATTTATGAATGTCTTTTTTATTTAATAGATATTATAAAAATGTTTACTTTTTATAAGATTTAATGGTATACAATTTTATGGCAAAAAAGTTTATATATTGTGGTTATCTACTTTTAAAAAATTTAATCTTGCAAGTATATGCTGACATGACAAAGAAATTGGTGAAAAGACATTTGGGAACAAAGTATTTTTAGATAATATACACTCCCTCCGTCTAATAATAATGGTTATCAAAATTGAATGTGTGGGATATAAGTGGATTGTTGTTGCAAGTGGGCAAGTGGGCAAGTGGGTTTCATTGAATAAAGTTATAATATCGAGTTTCTATTTTGGGATAGTAACACTTGTTATCTGACGCTCAAAAAGAAAATAAGTATTTTTTATTATGGGCCGGAAGGAATATTGTGATTGATTTTTTTTTATTTTAATAAAAAAAGATAATCATTTTGAGACATTCTCGAATGTAGAGAGTATAAATATAAATACTCAATTTTGAGGGAAGTCAAATTATAAAATTTGAGGGGAGGGGGGCAACTAAGGTAATAACATAACTTTTATTAAAAATATAAAGGCTGGATTGGAATAAAGGGAAAACTCAGGAGGGTCAAGTGACCCCCCTCACCAATACGTGCATCCTCCAGTGCCTATCATTTAGACTCATTTTCTCCCCCCCCCCCCCCCCCGTCTCATCATGGTTTTAGGACTCCACTCCCAACAATCTCCCACCTGGAGACTATAACCATAAACATAGAAATTGTCCCGTCAAACTCCTACCACGAAGATGACCCCCTTCGAATATTGTAACACTGAGCACTAAGCTCCTCCTTTGTGATGATGAGCCACCACGCTCCACCCCCTCCTCCATCAAGTAATAAGGCGAGTTAAAACCAAGCGACGCTTCAACCTCTCCATGTTAGATTCTTATTGCCTCCCCAAATCAACTTCTACCTTGATTTCTTTGCAAGACTAACTTTGTCTTCTCCCTTCTAGATCCACTCCCCTTGAAATACTCCCCAGGACACACCTTACTTCTTGCATTGTCTTCTCTTGGTCTGATCTCGCTCTCTGTTAGGTACTTGTGACTCATCTACTTGCTGGTCTGCTTTGAGGTGTCACCTCTCCACCCTAACATACCGTTCATTGATGTCTCTCCCTTTCATACCAATAGGCCGGTCTTCACGCCTATTGCTCCCACTTGGAACAAATTATGATGTTGTCGGTAGAGTACAACATCCTCCTAACTCCCATTCATCGTTGCGAGAAGTCCTCCTCTTCTCA
The DNA here is from genome assembly GCA_026119855.1 of Campanula takesimana. Lineage (NCBI taxonomy): Eukaryota > Viridiplantae > Streptophyta > Magnoliopsida > Asterales > Campanulaceae > Campanula > Campanula takesimana. The sequence goes on along the minus strand of JAOWBW010000158.1, from coordinate 168,363 downwards.
CATGGTCAAACCGGCTTATACTACTCACCTTTGTATCGTCGGTTGCTTCTGTAAATGCCTGATGCATCTCCTCCTTTTCTTTCATATTTTCTCCATCGCCTAAATATGCACTAAGCAAATTTATCCCCTAGCGATCTTTCTCCAACCACCTTGACTTCCCCATAAACCGTAGAACACCTCCGATCCATATTGATTTTTGCATCTCCAAATTCTACCTCAAACCTCTGCAGATCTCATAAGAAACACACGAACGATTCAGACTGTCTTACCTTCTATACGGTTGTGACCTATTTGGCACGCTCTTGCTTCAACCAGAAACCTTAGCAGCTCTCAGATTAACTCTGCACGTCTTCCACACGAAGCATCTGCACTGCACGTGCATTGCACGAATTCCGCATGTGTACTGCACAAAAATCTGTTGTTTCTTTCTTCACCTCGGATCTCCCAAATCTCAAGCCAAAGCTCTTGATACCAGTTGTTGGTGATTTGGGGGGGGGGATGTCCTCATCCACTACATACTAGAAGTCATAAATATGGAGAAAGTAATTCAATACATGTAATAAATATGAAAGAGAAAAATAACACCATAGGTTTGTTAACCCGGTTCGTTCAACACATGAACTACGTCCGAAGGCACCAAGCCAGGATATTATTATAATATGTAAAGATTATTACAACTTTGCACATGCTCTCACACAGATCTAGCATGGATAATCTCCATGAACAATCTCTCACGTATATTATCTCACCTCCCCAAAAACACACCAACAATACGGTCATGGTGGGGTTGTAGGATCGCCCCCCATGGCTCTCCTAGGCCCCCCAGCCCCCTTCTAAACACTATTTTGTGGCTCTATTGTGTATCCTAGCTTTATCCTATTAAGAACACAGTATTATGGATGAATTTATGCTTATATAGGTGTACAAGGAAGTCTTAAATCAATACATAGTAGAAATCTAGTCAAAATAGGAAACAGAGAAAAACTGGTTGTTTTGCCGACATGCACGGCCGTGCAGATTTTGCTACTCGGCCATGCATTATGGGTGGAGCGTCCGTGCTCTATTTTTTCCACAAAAATAGTAGCCTCCTTTAGCCTCCCCCCGTAATTCACGGCCGTGTGCCTCCCCATGCACGGCTGTGCAACCCCTGTTCTGCACCTTCTCAATTTCCTTCTTTTTTTACCTCTCCTTGATCTCCACCAACCCTCTATGATTTAGAATCCTTTTCTCCCTCCGTCTCCTCACGGTTGTAGGACCCCACTCCCAACACGTTGAAACCTAGATGCTGAAAATGTGAAGGATCGCTAATAACGGCGTTCTAGTGCGTTATAGATTCTTAATCAAGACTTGTATTATGATAATGCCATGTGAATCGCCCGAAACATATGGAGTGTACAAGTAACCCAATAACGAAAGTTTCATAAGGGGACTAAAGTAGGCTATGTGCGACAAAATATCTTCTTTTAGAGAAAAGGGATTGAAACTAGTATATGTTCAAACAAAAGTACAAAAAAAGGTAGGATTATTATTCTGATCCATCACTGTTTCCCTGGAGGTATCTATATATAAATAAAGGCTGAAGTAGATGGAGCCCATTTCTAAAACATTTTCCCGCTCAAACACCCCTCTCTATAAACAGAAACTTGAAAAACGCGTTATACGGCCGTTTTATTTGGTAAAAGACGCGAGATTTGAGAATGATCTTTTCATATTTAACGTAATACATTATCGGTTAGAGTTAGAGTTTCTAATTCAACTTAAGTAATTAATTGTCTCATGACACTCCTAAATTTTCGGGAAAAAATCTATCATACTTCTGGTATCAAAAAGAAAAAAAAACAATCATAATTCTTCCCTAATTCTATATGTATACAAGTACTTATTTGTTTCTTCCAAAAATAAATAAAGTCTATACAATCATTACCAAATCTATGGCATGAATTGCTTTAGTAATCTTTTTGTTACTACGTCTATTTATCCTCACGTTTCTATTTTCTAACAATTTTACCAAAATAACTCACGAAATCGACATACATTCGGATGTGCTTCGTTTCCTTCAAATCCATCATTTAATCATATGTAATTCTCTCATTATTATAAATTATTATAATTTATACTATTATATATGTGTATATATATTTATAGGTGCAAAATACTTTTACAAGTATGCCTATGCTATACCTTTATATAGTGTGGGATAAGACTCATTAGTAATGATATCTCAACACAAATATTACAATAATAAGCTATCATTTTATGAATAAAATTACTATCAAATTTTATTAATGTATTTTGATTTATTCTTATAATTAAAGTAACGCACGGGTGTTACTATAGTTTAATCCTAAAATCTTGAGACGGAAACGACTCAAACGAGAGCATGAGGATCGCACCAAAATCCCTAATAAAGTATAAAAGTCAATGACGACATTTATGTATGTACCTTCTTTTCAAAATGAAGATCAAATTTATTTTTTTATAAATAAACTCTTGATAAAAAAAAAAAATCAATTACTTTTACATTTATTTTAGGCCGAAAGTTTGAATTTTCTTGATTTGGACTAATTGCTTAACTTTTTTGGAGGCTGAAAGGCAATTGACTTTTTTCATAAATTATTGAGGGGCTTGAGATTTTATTAACTAGTGCAGGGGAAGAGTATGTTAAGGGCGGCGCCGTCCCAAGCTCTCGCACATCCGGCCTTAATTTCCTCTTGCTTATTTAAAAACAAACTGATATACCTCTGCACAGTCACTGGTTGTGCGCCGGAAGTACTGCCCAAGGCCGGTGCCTGATGAGTTATATTACTCCTTCAGTCTTATACTTGTTTAACGGTTTCAAATTTATAAACTTTTACTCCTTCTTCCAGAGCATTTGTCTTGTCTCCATTGTATTGAGAGTCTTTATTTGATCTTTGTTGTGTCTTTAACGCCAAATATTTTCCATGTGGGATTTTCTAAAAGCCATTAATAAGGAGTGGCTCAGTGGTAGAGCCAAACTTCACAATGTGTGAAGTCTCGGGTTCGATCCCTTCCCATGCCTCCTAGGACATCATTATTATAAGGGGGTAAGTTGGGAATCACTATCGATCCTCTTTAAAAAAAATAAAAAAAATAAAATAAAAAAATAGACATGGCCAGTTCACCCAAACCGCTAGTTCCTGGTTCATGTACCAGCCGTTCACGTTTCACCTTCAACTTAAATCGTGCATGAATTGTGTATATACTGTTCACGTTTCATCCGTACCACGCTTTCAGCTGACCATTTTTATTTCATTTTTTAATAGCTTTCTGAACAATTTATTATATTTATTTACTTATTTTTTTTTGAAAGACAACTAACTTTACATTTTAATATTTAAGGGAGGGGGGGGGAACATTTAGGAGGCATACTTCAACAAGAATTAAATTACAATATTAAAAACAAAAAAATCTATTGTTCTAAACAATACAATACAAAAATACTAAAAAACAATTACCTAACTACAAAAAATATAAAGTTATAAACTATACTCCCTCCGCCTCATAATGATAAGAGGCACAAATTTTCGTTTAGGTGTTCTATTGATAAGTCACATTACCAGAAATGAAAATTTATAATATTTTTTATTTAATGAGAGCCACTTTTCATACTCACAACAACTATATATCTACTTATTATTATCAACCTCACATTCTCTCTTCTACGTTATTTTTCATACTCACGACACCTACGTGATATATCTCTATTTATTGATATTTTACTGTTTTATTTCCCCTCATTTATATTATGTAATGCATTTATTTAGCCCGTTTCCATTATCTTTTAGATGTAGAGACGGAAGTAATGGATCGGAGTAAAAAAAGGCAAAAAGTGGAGTTTTTGGAGCATAAAGTATGCATTTTTATTTTTATTTTTTAGCTAGGAAAAGGATGAATCAAGATGAAAAATTGAAGACCAAAGAACCACAATGAATTTAATAGATTATTGAGAGTATTGAGATAACTGGAAAACTTGTGTATTATTCATAAATCAAAGGTATGTATACAGGAGTTACTTGGAGACCAAGTTAAGCAAGTATAAAGGAAATACAATTCCTACTCTAGTTACATACACTACAAAAAAAAAACTCTCTTTTTAGGACATCTAAGTGTCTCATTAAGTTGCCTTTAATTTGCTTATGAAACTGTCCCTAATTGTATTTGAGACACTAAGGGTCTCATTAAGTTGGTGTCACAAATACTTTTAGGACGGTTAATTTAGTCTCTATTTTGCCAAAAATGTACTTGGTTGTGAAATTTTTTGAGACTACTTTAGTTCTCGTCTCAAACCAGTGTCTTTAATTGAACTTTCAACAACTTTTGCTGTCTCAAATAGTGTCAAATTGAGACACTTTAAATGTCTGTCTCAATATATAGGGTCTCTAAAAGTCATTTTTTTAGTAGTGATAATTGAATAAGGAAACTATATATGTACATAATTTAGGAGACTAAGTATTAGAAGTAGAGTGAGATTCTGTAATATCTCTATCATGCCCCCGCAAGATGGACGGTCGAGAGATGAGGCCAATCTTGGATATAATAGTATGAAAACAAGCGCGAGCCAGAGGTTTAGTCAGTGTGTCGGCCAATTGATCGCCACTGGATATGTGTGAGACCCGAAGTGTCCCATTTTGTACATGTTCACGAACAAAGTGATAATCGAGACTAAGGTGTTTCATTTTGGAATGAAACTTTGGATTAGTAGCAACATATGTAGCTCCTAAGTTGTCACAGAAAATGGTCGGCGTGGGGGTGCAGGGGGCGGAGAGTTCCTTGAGAAGATTTTGTACCCACATAATTTCGGCTGTAGTGGCGGCTACTGACCGATATTCAGCTTCAGTCGAGGAACGAGCGAGAGTACGTTGTTTACGAGAGCTCCAAGAGATCGGATTCCGTCCCAAATAAACAATATAACCAGTGGTAGAAAGAAAAGAATCTTTATCGTCTGCCCAATCAGCATCAGTGAAGGCATGAACAGTAAAGGAGGACGAACGACGAAGCAAAAGAGATTGAAAGGAGGTACCCACAAGATAACGAAGAACACGTTTGAGTGCAGCCAGTGATCTTTGGTTAGGCATTGTAGAAATTGAGAAAGACAATTAACAGCATAAGAAATATCAATACGATTAAGAGATAGATATTGTAAACTCCTAACTAAGGCACGGTACTCAGAGGGATTGGAGAGAGGTGTACCCGAGAGAGAGAGAGAGAGACTCAGATGGATGACCATAAGAGTGGGGACAGGCTTCACATCAAACATTTTGAAATGAGCGAGGATGTCATGGATATATTTTTGTTCAGAGAGAAGAAGTCCTTGAGGATGTGGCAATACTTCAACACCCAGGAAGTAGGAAAGAGGACCGAGATCTTTGAGAGAGAACCGGGAGGAGAAGTTAGAAAGGAAGGAAGTTAGAAGTGTAGAATTAGACCCGGTGATTATAATGTCATCAACGTATACTAGAAGATAGATGATGTCAGAACCATGTTTTAAAACAAAGAGAGAAGAATCAGAGACGCAGTTACGGAAGCCAACAGAAAGAATATATCTTTTGAGTTCATTATACCAAGCACGGGGGGCTTGTTTAAGACCATAAATGGCTTGACGAAGTTTACAGACATGAGTAGGATGAGAAGAACTGATAAATCCTGGGGGTTGTTCCATATAGACATCTTCAATAAGGGTACCCTGAAGGAAGGTATTGTTTATGTCCACTTGTCGAATAGGCCAAGAATTCATGGTGGCAATAGAAAGAATAGTGCGAATTGTGGTAGGTTTGACGACAGGGCTTACGGTTTCAAAGAAATCTAGACCGGGTCGCTGATGAAAGCCCTTTGCAACTAAACGAGCTTTGTGATGGGAGATAGAACCATCTGGGTTATATTTAGTGCGAAAGATCCACTTGCAACCAATAAGATTGTGAGAGGAGGAAGGAGGGACAAGATCCCAGGTATGATTGTTTATGAGATTGTCATATTCAGCTTGCATGGCTGCTCTCCAGGTGGGGCTTTTAAGGGCTTGGGTGATTGTGGTAGGTTCAGATGGGGAAGATGAGGTGAGAGAAGTGTGGAGATTTAGTTTCTGGATTGGTTTGGTAATGTTATTTTGGAGTCGGGCAACGGGGCGATGAAGTGGTGTGGATGATGAGTTAGGGGAAGTGGTGGATGATGAATCTGGGGTTGTAGTGACAGTAGGAGAAGTGGATTTAGGGAGGGAAGTTGATGTTTCCGTTGTGGAGGGTAATGGTGTATGAGTGGTGGGAGTGCTAGGGATGGTACTGGTGGGTGAAGTGGGTGTAAGGGGAGGAGAATGTGCAGATGCGGGTGAACTGGGAAGAGGTATGGTCGGGTTTGTAGGTGATCCGGTCGGGTCTGTAAGTGGTTCGGCCGGGTCTGTAAGTGGTCCGGTCGGGGCTGTAGGTGGTCCAACTAGGTTAGACAAACGGATAGGAGTGGTTGGGTGAGGGTTAGACAGGATGGGTAGGTGATGGGTGCACCAATCGGAGGTGGAGAGATTGGTGGGATTTACAGTAGTGAGGGAGGAGTAAGGGAAGGATGTTTCAATGAATTTGACATGGCGGGAGACATAGATTTTGTGGGAGGAGGGGTCAAGGAAATAATATGCACTTTGGGTGGCAGAGTAGCCAACAAAGACACATGGTTTGGAGCGAGATTCAAGTTTGTGGGAGGTGTAGGGACAGAGCCACGGGTAGCATAGGCAACCAAAGCTTTTGAGTTTATGATAATTAGGGTTGAGTTTATGAAGTTTAGTAAACGGAGATAGCAGATTAAGAGTAGGTGTTGGCATTCGATTTATGAGATAGCAGGCGATGGCAAAGGCTAGAGACCAGAATTTGTGAGGCATAGAGGAGTGAGTGAGAAGAAAAAGGCCAGATTCAATAATGTGACGATGCCTGCATTCAGAGTACCCATTATGTTCTGGTGTATGAGGTGGAGTGGTGAGATGAGAAAAACTATGTTGGATGAGAAAGGAGCGAAGGCTTAGATATTCACCTCCATTGTCACTGTAGACAGTGAGGATGGGACATTTGAAGAATTTTTCGACAAGTAATTTGAAGTTTTTAAAGATAGGGAGAGCATCATTTTTGTGTTTAAGTGGGTAGAACCATATGTATTTAGAGAACTGGTCTACAAAAATTATGTAGTATTTGTAGCCATCAAAGGAGACAATAGGAGATGTCCAAACATCACTATAAATAACATCAATAGGTCCAGTAGAAACAATTGTAAGTTTATGACTTTTATTACAATCACAGGAATTACAATGAAAGTTGACTGACGAAGGAACACATAAATTAAAAGACTTGCTAATATGACCTAAGATACTAGAGGACGGATGACCTAATCTATGATGCCAATTGGAAGTAGAAACTGAAGCAGACTGGATAGTTGGTACGGTGGGAAGCCACTCATAAACACCGGATTTAGTTGGACCTTGAAGAAGAGTTGCCCCCGTGCGAAGATCCTTTATGACAAAAGAAGTTGGTAAGAATGTGATAGAAGAATTGTTGTCATGACAAAATTGGGAAATAGAGATTATAATGCGAGAGAGAGATGGAACATGTAAGACATTATTAAGATGGAAAGTAGTAGAGGGAGTAGAGATAGAAGTGGAACCCGTATTATTTATCTGGAGACCGGAACCATCACCAATGACAATCTCTTCAGTGCCATCATATGGAGAATGAAGTGCAAGTGTCTCGAGATAATTAGGGCATGATGTGTTGCGCCACTGTCAAGGATCCATGAGGGAGGATTTGGAGGAGTACAGGAGGCATTGTAGGCAGTGGGTGAGTAGTTCCTGTTTCAGGGCCGTGGTACGGAAGTAGTGGGTGGCTGGGCTCCAGGGAATTAAGTTTTGAAGATGGGACATTGAGTTAGGTAGTGACCCAGTCTACGGCACCACTGACATCGGCCTTGGAAGGGGATGGTGTTGCGATTAGGGTTGAAGTTTGTGGGGGAGGGTAGTGTAGGAAAAATACCAGGTTGAGAGGTGTTGTTGCGAGGAGGAAAGAAGGTCTGAGTGTTAGGTTTGGAGGCGAGGTTAACTGTGGCAGGAAAGGAGGAGAGGGTTTTGGAGGGGTGCTTGATAGATAGTTCTTGGTTTAGAAGTTTTTCATGTAGTTCATCAAAGGTAATGGGAGTGTCTCGACTGTGAATAGCTTAAACAACACTATCGAAGTCAGGATCATTTAGTTGCTCAAGGATGCGGTCAACAAGGTCATCAGAATCAATTGGTCTACCCAGGGAGGCCAGTTGATCTGAATAATTTTTGAGGTCTTACATGTAGTCTGAGACAGAACGAGGGCCTTTGGTGATGGTACGGAGTCTATCTTTGATTTGCTTGATATGACTTTTAGAGGGATTAGCGTATGTCTTGGTAAGGGTTTTCCAGGCATCAAAGGTAGTGGAGCATTAGGATATAAGCGGGATAAGAGAGGCGGATAGGGTGCCGGCTAGAGCACCGAGAAGCAACTTGTCTTGACGGAACCAAGTTGTGTATGCGGGATTAGAGGTTGTGGAGGAGGAAGATTTGGGTTTAGGTATTTCGGTGGGTGGCGATGGTAATGTTTGTGGTGGAGCAAGAAGAGTGCCGTCAATGTATTGAAAGAGATCATGGCCAATGAGGGTTGCTTCAATTTGTATTTTCCAAGCTATGTAATTGGTAGGAGTAAGTTTGAGGATATGAGAAAGAGAGACTACATCCAATGGTTTTGTAGGTTCGGCTGTATTGGGGAGAAGATAGGGAGAATTGTCACCGGAGGCCATTGGAAGAGGGAGGAGAAGCTGTCGGGTGGGATAGGTAGAGAGAGGGGCGGCCGAAAAAACAAGAAACCTAGATTTTGGATCTAGGCTCTGTATACCATAATAGATTATTTAGAGTATTGAGATAACTGGAAAACTTGTGTATTATTCATAAATCAAATGTATATATACAAGAGTTACTTGGAGACCAAGTTAAGCAACTATAAAGGAAATATAATTCCTGCTCTAGTTACATAATTGAATAAGGAAACTCTATATGTACATAATTTAGGAGACTAAGTATTAGAAGTAGAGTGAGATTCTGTAATATCTCTATCAGAATTAAGTCAGCAATCATTTTCTTCCTTCAATGAAAGGGGAGTTAATAGAATGGCAAAACGGCAGTTTTTTTTTCTTTCTATATTCTAAGCCTACAAAAGGAGAGAAAATTGCAAGAGGAATCACGTTCTCCACCAAAAGAAAAATATTCCAGAAGATTTCTTTTCTCCTCTTCTCCTCCACAAAACTCTTTGTTTTTGTAATTTTTATTTTAAGCATTTAAAAGAAGGATTTCTTGAAGATGTTGACTTCAATCATATGTAGCTAAGCTTTCTATTTCCAATTTAAGAGTTAGTTTTAATTATGTAATTTTGAGACTTAGTGCTTAATCTGATCTGGCTTAACTTCAAGCAAGTATAGGTTTACATTGAATTTTATGAAAATCAATGGTTTTTTTGAATGACAACTCATTTGACTAGTGATTTTATAATGCTATTTTAGAGCGATAGGTTGGATTTTGTTGTGCTACTATACCTAGTTTAACCTAAGTAAACCTCCATTCTAACTCTTGGTAATTGTATCTGTTGGGAATTTAGTGGTACCCCTATAGTAACTAAGATCAAGAACAACACACCATAAAGACAATTATGAGAGAATCACACATACAAGAACACAAGAATTGTTTACCCGGTTCGTTCAACACATGAACTATGTCCGAGGGCAATTGCCAAGCCAATATATTATTAAATACTCTTTAATATGGTGCTACAATGTGTTCTAGGTCGTATCTATGCTTATATAGCAGTACACGGAAGCCCTAGGTCGCTTTAGAAGAGATTGCATAAAAATAGGAAACAAAAACAAAAAATTTGGTTTCTGCCCGAGGGGGTGGGCGAGTGCCTAGTCCAGCAGAATGTTTCTCCCCATTTTTGTCTTGCTCAGAGACCACTTAGCCCTCCGTAGCCGCTTGTTTCCTCCTCCTTCAACTCCTCTTGACCTCTACCAACTCCCCATGACCTAGAATCCTTCTCCTCTTTGCTTCTTTGTAGTTTAGGACTTCAATCCTAACAATCCCCCACCTGGATCCCATAAGAATAGAAAGACCCATCAACTCCCACCACGTAATAAACTCCTTCGAACACATTTTCACTCCCATACTGACATGAAATTGCGTTGCCTCCCCGCTTAAGTGCTAAGGCGAGTTGAAACCAAGCGATGTTTCAACCCCTCCGTGTTAGATTGTTCTTGCCTCCCCAAATCAACTTCTACCTTGATTTCTCCCTGCAAGTCTAACTTCACCTTCTCCCTCCAGACCCACCTTCCTCGCAATGCTCCCCCTTGAAACTTGGACACACCTTGTCTCTTCCATTTTCTTCTTTTGGTCTGAACACGCTCTTTGTCAGGGTACTTTGACTTCCACACCGCTTTGATCAACTTTGTGTCACTCTCCCCCCTAACACACCTTTTTTGATGTCTCTCCTTTTTACACCAATAGGCCGGTCTTTTAGCCTCTTGCTCCCACCGGAGCGAACATCGATATTATAGGTAGAGTACAACATCTTCTTGTGAATACCCCTTTCCGAATGCAGGCGATGCATGGGAAGTCTTTTATTATTTATCTTTTCTATGGGATTAGGATATTCAAGTTGGCATTTAATTTATTATGAGTCGCCACGCCATTTTTTTGAGCTAAAACTTTGAGAAAAGCTAACAGAGAGGGTTCGGGGGTCAAGTTATAATAAGAGAAGAATATTACAGTAATCACTCCTATCGCCCGATAGATCAGACTTTCTATCATGATAAATGTGTTAGTAGTGTGTTAGTGATTTTGACCGGATCCGAAGATTCCTTATATTCCTCTCGTATGAGAAGCTCAGGTCGACGTAGTTCGCACATAATCAGAATAGAGATAAGAAGTGGGATCATGCATGATGATAGGGGAGGAGAAAGAATCATACAAGATGATCACATCCTAGAATAATCATTATACCATTGATAGGATCAATGTGTAGTCATCATATTCATCACAGGAGAGTTAATGATCATGGGAATATTTACCTAAAGTTTAGGGTTTAGAAGTAGTTCCTAGATCTTGTCGATCATCATCGGCTATGCATATATTTAGGGATTAGAATCCTAGATCTAGTATGTTACGTATGTATAATTCGTAGATCTAGCATAATAATAAGAATATCATGAATCATGTATGAATAAACACATAAGCATGAAGATCGCTACCCTATATATAGAGCATAATATGAATTCTAGTTAAGAACATGAAGAACACATTATAAATCATATGAATATAAATGTATAAAAATAATGAAAACATGTATAAATCAGATCTATACTAGTAAAACATATAAAACCTAACCAATCTTGACAAGAACGAAGCCGAATCTTGGACGTGGATTCGCTGGACCTTCGGGATTGCTAGAAAAGCTTGGGGAGAGAGTTTTGTCGTCAGTTTTGACTCTGGTACTCAGAGGAGAGAATTGTGTGTCAAAACTATGAACTGAGGTCACTTATTTATAAGGGTTTTGGGCCAGAATGACTGGCCGCCCGGCCAGGGACAAAGTGGCCGCCCGGCCAACCATGGAGGTTGGCGTGGATCCCAAGGTTCTGATCAAATTAGACTCTAGAAAAACCCTAGATAATGTCTATCTTTGTGGATAATATGATCAAGTCATCAATATCTTCTTATCTGGGCTTTTCGGGAAATTCTGGATAAGTCCTACGCAGCTCGTAAATACCTGTGAAATCCCTGTAAGTTCTGGAATGTCTAACAACTCATTTTTTAGACCGGGTATTAACAGTAGCCCCTCGGCGATGCTTCTTGCAAGGCATGGAGGGTGTTTATTAAGAAAGGAACTGATCTGAAACATGAGTTCCAAATCGGGGGAGAGATGTAAGAAGGTGACCAGATTGGTCGAGCGGCTGAACCTTTGTCAGGCTACCTTCGTATCCTAAAGGGAATCAAGCCAGTCGTAGTTCGTGCTCTGTGGGGAAAAATGAGACATCATCTTCTGCTGGGGATAGGGTATGAAGACTGAACATTCGTAAGGCAATAGAATCGTTGTTCGAAATTTACTGGGGAAAGAAGGAAGGAAGAAACGAGACATCAGCTTCTGCTAGGGATAACTATCTTAAGGACACCATCCTATATGAAGACTTAAACATTTGTAAGGGGAGAGAGAGAAAGAAAATGAGACATCAGCTTCTGATGGGGATAACATCCTAAGGACACCATCCTGTATGAAGACTTGAACATTCGTAAGGGGATAGAGAGAAAGAAAACGAGAGATCAGCTTCTGCTGGGGATAACATCCTAAGGACACTATCATGCGCTGTGATTGGTCCATCCCCCATTGTTGTCCCCTCACCCTCACCAGCACATGTGTCCCTCCCCCATTTGCTTTCACCTTATTTGTGTCACCGCCCCAGCCTTCTAGAAGACCAACCAGCCACCATTGGATCTTCCCCAAAATTTCCAGATCTGATCTCAACCACTGAATTCCCCCAGCCCATTTAACATCCGAAAATGCTCCATTTTATGCACAAAAATGATTCAATTTCAACCCATTTTGTGACCAAAAAATGATCCAAGTTGGGATCAAAGAATATTCCATTTTTGCTTAGCCCCTAAGCAAATCAAGTCCCCCATCCTCCTATAAATAGAGAGGTCATCCTTTCTCAAAGGGGGGAATTCCATAGCAAAGTTACTCCCTTAAAATGTTTTCTCTACAAAATTGAGTGTTGGTCTTTGTGAAAGAGTGTGATAAGTCTTTGATTGAGTGAAAATATTAGAGTCGATGATCTCTAAGTGAAAAAGGAAGCAAACTTGGGTCAATAAACTAATGATTTACCCCAATCTTGCTTAAAGGTTGAATCTTTACTTCGTTATCATCTTTAATTCCAAATATTTACTTTTATTGTCATCTTTAATTTCAAGTATTTACTTTATTGTCATCTTTATATTGTTTTTGTTGGGATATTGGCCTTGTTTATTTTCTTGCTCATAAAAATGTAGTCTTTGTATATATGATTGGATCCAAATACTCTTATGATCCCAATGGTTTCATCCTACACTTTATGGTGTATTAAAATGATGAACTAAGTGGAGAGGAGTATTTGTTACATTTATGTTATTTACTTTATGTCTTTAAATTTATGTCATTATAATTACTATAATATTACTAAGATGGAACCAAGCCTTGATCTATGGTGCCCTTCATGTTTTATGCATGATGTGGGTTACAAACCAAGGATAATCTAAGGCTTGTTATATTTAAGTCTTTACATTTACAAGTCATTTACATTTACAAGTCTTTATTTATTCATGTAATCCTTATATAACTTGGATCCAAATACCCACATGATCCCAAAAGCTTCATCTTGCACTTCAATGGTGCATTAAAACGATGAACTAAATGGAGATGGGATTTGTTACATTTAAAGTCTTAATCTTTAATGTTTATTCCATTTAAAAGTCTTTATCTCTTCTTGTTTTTCTTACTTGGATGATAAAGCCACAATCTTTATTCATCCATGTAATGATTTGTTCAAGAAAAGCTTTTATTCATTTTAATCTTGTAATGATTACCTTGCTTGGATGATAAAGTTGACCATCTTTATTCATCCAAGTTGTGGTCTCATCCAAGTAAAGATATTAGTTGTCCCTCTTGACTTAATTAATCATTTCCATGATTAATTAAAGTCCGTCCCCAAAAATGTTTTATTTTGCTTGGATGAACATCATATTTTGTCTTTTTAAGGTATCAAAAATCAAAAGGGGCATTAACATGCCTACATTTTATTTCTAAAATCACTTTCTAAAAATAAGTCGGTTTCTCCCATTTTCAAAATACACACACACACAGACTTGCACGTTTTGGTCAACAAACTAGGGAGACTCGGTTTTCCGAGGTATTTTGGGTGAACCTCGATTAAGTTTTTCCCAAGGTGTAACGTGACCTCCGAACCCTTTTCTCTAACATTTTTTCGTTAATTTGGGTTTAAAGTTAAACTAACGTGGCGACTCCGTGTTTTGTTTCAAAGCAAGTTCCGTGTTTGATTCTCGAGGGAACTTTCTCCGTTTTCCCACGGGTATCTTACAGTGGCGACTCCGCTGGGGAATAAAGTGTTTCCAAACTTCTTTTTAAAATCTTTGGGAATACTTTTGTGTGGGTCAAACTCCCATCCCCGTTTTGTTGACTTTGTGCATATTTTGTGTATGTTTTATATTTCTGTTTTGATTTAAAGGAATGAAACTGTTCTGGAAAAACATTGAACTGGGGCTCAATGATCAGAAGCTGAAAATTTGCAAAAAATAATGGAACTCCAGACCTAGCCATACGGCTGGTTTTGCCGGGCCCACAGAATGTTTCAAGTTAACAATTTTGTGCAGGGCAGAAACATTCTGATGGTCCCCTTGCTTCTTCTTGTCCAGGTTCCAATTTACAGCCTCTACTTGTGCACTTCTACCTTCTTTTTCTTAGCCAAAAATGGATTTGCAAAGTTTGGTTATACACAAATTTTTAGACATAAAATTGGGTTTTCAAAGCCTTATTGTGCATAACCCTTTTCATAAAAAATTTAGTCTTCAAATTCTTCTTGATTGTGCACAATGTTTTCTACAAATGATTTTCAAAAGGTTTTTCTTCTTGCAAAATTTTGGTTTCAAAAACCTTTGGTTGTGCACAACCTTTTCATGTACAAATTTTGATTCTTACTTGTTAATATGTTTGCTTACTTGCTTGTGCAAAATACTTGTCCATCTTACTTGTTCATCATACTTGTTCATACAATTGTTCATACAATGCTCATGGTATTAAAACGGACCGAAAATTCTTATTTTGACTCAAAAGGGAACATAGAAGGCTTCACACAACGCGCACTTGACCTTGTGCACGTTCCAAAAACCCTTTAAACCCGGGATGGATGTCACGATGCAGCTTGATTGGTGCTCTTGTGCCCTTCTCACGCGCACGGGTCCATTCCACCTCCCCTTCCGAGCCGAGTCAACCACACATGTCCGTGACACACAAATACCATGACCATGGTTGGTTTTTGGTCTAGCTCACGTCATCACGTCCCTAATACGTGTCTAAACGCTAATTATGGCCAAGTTAATGCCCGAGTCACGACTCCTTGTGAAAGCAAGTGTGACCAAGGTCATCTTTGACCCGGTCATTGACTTATGCGTTAATTCCAACCATAATTAACTGAAGTCATGTATTAAGGATAGGTTGACACCGCGTCATTAAGCTCTAATGCTTGACCCATCTTAATCATCCTTAAGCCCGAGGTTAAGGTCCGAGATCCCTCATTAAAATGAGGTCATGCCGGAATTTCGTTGAAGCGTTAAGACAATCTTAACCTTAACCGGGACTTAATTATGATGAGAATGGCCCACGCATTGTAACTTTGTGACGCACTAGACCTTAGGTTTGGTTCTTTTGGTCGGTGGAAGCCACATGCCCTATAGGACCCTCACCCAGGATAGTCCGTCCTTGGGAGCGTGCAATACAGGTGAAAAACGAGGGGCTTATAGACGTAGTGATGGCCTCCACTGATCCAGGGTTTAGAGTAGTTGCGAAAAAGAAGAGAAATCTTTTTCAACCATCTAGGAATAAAAATGTGTTTTAAGTAAACTTGAACGGATAATTAATTGCGCCTTGCATAAATTTGCTCCGTTTTTGCTTCTCATTGCATTCTTCCGTTAACAAGCGTCTTTTCGTTAAGTCTTTGGATGGATCCCCGTTATTCTCCAAGACTTCCATTAAATCCTTAGGCATAGTCCCTAGAAACCCGTTAAGTCCTTGGAAAATCTCCGAGGCACCCGTCAATCTTTGGATGGATCCCCGTTATCCTCCAAGACTTCCGTTAAATCCTTAGGCATAGTCCCTAAAAACCCGTTAAGTCCTTGAAAAATCTCCGAGGCACCCATCAATCTTTGAATGGATCCCCATTAAATCCCTAGGCGTTGTCTCCTAGGACCCCGTTGGAACCCTAGGCGTTGTCCCCTAGGTCCCCGTTGAGATCCCCGTTAAATCCCTAGGCGTTGTCCCCTAGGACCCCGTTAAAATTTCCGTTTGGAACCCTAGACGTTGTCCCCTAGGTCCCCGTTGAGATCCCCGTTAAATCCCTAGGCGTTGTCCCCTAGGTCCCCGTTGAGATCCCCGTTAAATCCCTAGGCATTGTCCCCTAGGTCCCCTTTGAGATCCCCATTAAATACCTAGGCGTTGTCCCCTAGGACCCCGTTAAAATTTTCGTTTGGAACCCTAGGCGTTTTCCCCTAGGTCCCCGATGAGATCCCCATTAAATCCCTAGGCGTTGTCCCCTAGGACCCCGTTAAAACCCCGTTGGAACCCTAGGCGTTGTCCCCTAGGTCCCCGTTGAGATCCCCGTTAAATCCCTAGGCGTTGTCCCCTAGGACCCCGTTAAAATTCCTGTTTGGAACCCTAGGCGTTGTCCCCTAGGACCCTGTTAAAATTCCCGTTTGGAACCCTAGGCGTTGTCCCCTAGGTGCCCGTTTAGATCCTTGTTAA
Source organism: Campanula takesimana (assembly GCA_026119855.1). NCBI lineage: Eukaryota > Viridiplantae > Streptophyta > Magnoliopsida > Asterales > Campanulaceae > Campanula > Campanula takesimana. Next base: position 151,753 of record JAOWBW010000158.1, on the reverse strand, counting down.
ATCCCTAGGCGTTGTCCCCTAGACCCCGTTAAAATTCCCGTTGAAACCCTAGGCGTTGTCCCTTAGGTCCCCCTGTTAAGATTCCCATTGAAACCCTAGGCGTTGTCCCCTAGGTCCCCCCATTAATATTCCCATTGAAACCCTAGGCGTTGTCCCCTAGGTCCCCATAAGATTCCTCGTGAAGACCCCTGAGTCCTTGAATGGATCCCTGTTATCCTCCAAGAAGTCAGTCATGTTCGTCCTTTTCTAAACCCGTTCGAACTACGGTGACCTGAGCCTCTCATCGCGTGGGACCCCCCTCCCTCGTGGTAAGGGGAACGTAGGCAACTTTGGCCCGGTCAATCCTTAAAAAAAAAAAAATGTGTGTGAGTCTTTCACTCAAAACAAAAGTGTGCTTTTCCAAAAAAAAAGAAAATGGAGATCAAGTTTTCTTAAAATAAAAGATCAAGTTTTTCCTAAAAGGCTAATTTGATAATGAAGCATTTTTCTCAAATCATGGTTATAATTTCACCTTGAGGTTTAATATGCTAAAGTCCTTCGCGGTTCTGTCCATTGGAAACATTGACCAAGGACCCCACATCTGAATTAGCGTCCTAGACAACCGTCCACATGAGCAAGAAGATCAAAAGGTTGGGACATTGTCCACAAGGAGAGGCCCATGCTTCGGAAGCCCAAAAGCGGCTACATCAAATGGAGATCCGTACCTTCGCCGAGTGCCATGCGCGAAAGGCTACGCACCTTGAAAGGAAATCACCAAAAGGAGATGGCCAAAGCAAACTCCTAGATCGTGAGCAGATAAATCTGGCAATTACAACGCCAATCCAAATGGAGACCTCGCGACATCTTTCTCGACGACATGGAACCCGAATTCCCCGTGGAAGACATGGAATATGCCGCCGACAACCCCTCCAACAACTGAGGAAGAAAATGGATCAGCGTGCTTCATGGGAACCCATCCGCCAAAAAAAAATAATAAATAAAAAAAATTGGGTCTTCCAGCCTCGTAGGATCTAGACTTTCATCAAAGTCCGTCTTGGACTGTGTCTTTTTAATTTTACAAAGGTCCACACTTGGGACATGTATGTATAAAGTCATCTAAATAAAAGAGTCATTTTCCTTCTCTTCTCTCTAGACTTGAGACATTATTTGCAATATACATTTACTCTTGAAATTGCCTTACTTGTTATTATCAACTGATTGCTACGTCCCTAAAATGATGAATTGACTTCTAAGCATACTAGTCAATGACGACTCATTACGGACGAATGGACCTAACACAAATGAAAAACGCTAAATGTAAACAATTAATCTTGATGTGAATAAATGTTGTGATCAATTGGCATGAAGAAACCATTAATGGCAAGCCTTCCTTCATACACAACCCAATACACATTCCCCGATACACAACCGATACACCCTTCCAATACAAATCTTGATGCACATCAAAGGCATCCCAAGACAATGAAAAGGCAAGGATGTTGTTGCTCAACCACTAAGGTTAAACCGTGATCACTCGTAACCAAGCAAAGGACTTCCCGGACGTTCAAAGTCAAAGCAAAAAGTGACAGACATTCCACCAAGGGGGCTATAAATGAGCCAATGTCCAAGTTAGCAGGTTGGGGCTAATATTTCCTTTCTCCCTAAAAAAAAAAAAAAGAAAAAAGAAAGAAAAAGAAAAAATGAAATAAATGAGAAGAGGGAAATGAAATGAATGTATGCAAAGAAAGAAAGGAAATGAATATATGCGAAGAGGAAGTCTGCCTCAAAAACTCACCAAGTTCACAAGAGGAGGAAGTCCATCTCAAAAGGCAACCAAAGAAGGGATTCATCTCAAAGGCTCGTTCATTTCAAAAGGAGTTCGCACCAAAGAGGGTTCACCCCCAAAAGGTCCATCCGAGGAGTCCACCACAAAGTAAAGTGATCTACATCAAAAGAGCAACAATATCCTTCAAAAGGACACCGACTTCAGCAAAAGACGATTCACGGCCGAACTACGGCGACCTGAGCTCCTTAAACTGAGGGGAACATAGGCAACCTTCGGGTCCGGTCACAACATGAAACAAACCATCAAACCGTGGTCCTCTCAAAATGACCAAGTCCCATCAATGACCGATCTCCCAGATACACCTTCTTCTTCCGATCTTGCCATTGATCGAATCTTAATCTCAATTGATCACGACATTTATACATGTTAAGGCTACTTGCTTGTTATAATCTTAACTTAATAACAAACATGGTCCATTCAAGCAGTCATTTTGATAATATTAACTAAGGCAAATTTCAAATGTCTCAACAAGTCTTCTCCTCTACATCTTAGGAAAGAGCTAAACACTTGTATTCTGTCAAGCAAGGGCTTCCTTCCATTTCATGATACATTGCTCAAAGAGCTCACCAAAAAAAAAGGGACTCTCTCCCAAATAAAATGCCCTTGCATGTTTCCTTCAAGAAAAATACTATAAAGTCCCCGTTCTATCGAGTCGGCTGGAGCACTCATAAAAAAAAGAGAAAAAGGCACCAAAAAAGTAGCCCGCTAGGTTGAAAACCCGTAAGGGCGGCCTAGGCAAAAAATCGGGTGTGCCATAAAAGACGCAAAAGAGATGCCCGCTAGGCTGAAAATCCGAAAGGGCGGCCTAGGCAAAAGAAAGGGTGCGTCATGAAAAGGGATGGGTTCCTAACCTCAAGTCAAAGGCCGGAAGACGACAACGGGTCCACGTCAACATCAAAAGTCGAAGGACGACATTGGGGTTACCTCCACATCGACGACAACAAGGACGTTGGGGCTACCTCACATCAACGACAACGAGGACATGGGGCTACCCCGACACCGACAAAGACATGGGGCAACCCCGACATCAATGACAACAAGGACATGGGGCTACCCAACATCAACGACAAAGACGACATTGGGGCTGCCCCGCAACGGTGACGAGCAGATTTCCTACCATCGGTTACTCCTCGATGAATGGACTGAATCCAAAGGACTTTATGCATAACAAACCTCGCAGTTATGTTAAAATCAAAAATTTGACTAAAATGCTTTGTTAAAAGATTTGCCTTTAAAAATAAGCTTTTCCAAACTTGCCCATTTGATGCCATTTGTCAAAAACAATGTTTCAAGCAAAAATGATTTTGATCAAAGAATGATTTTCCCAAAGTTTTGGACTCTTTCATCCACAATGTGTCTTAACGGTTGCCCTTAGGCTCTTCCTCGGTGTCAAGAAAATGTGTCAACCGCCCCGTAGTGTTGACCCAACCAAGCTTTAACTCAGAATAGTCATTATAGGTTGAGACCCTTGTCCCCGGCAGTCCTTAGTCGGACGTAAGACCAATTTTCCCGTCAAACTCCCCAAAGATGGAGTTGACCCAAGTCAAACCTTGATTCAGAATAGTCATTATAGGTTCAAGCCTTTGCCCCGGCAGTCCTTAGTCGGACGTAAGACCAGTTTTCCCATCAAACTCCCCAAAGATGGAGTTGACCAAGCCTTGACTTAGAATAGTCATTATAGGTTGAGGTCCTTATCCCCGGCAGTCCAAAATTACGTAAGGCCATCCTTGTGTAAGTCAACCCTCTCCATAGAGCCAAGTTGACCATGTCCCGCCTCTGCCTCACCAAGAGTCACGCTTCCTTGTGTAAGTCAACCCTCTCCATAGAGCCAAGTTGACCATATCCCGCCTCTGCCTCGCCAAGAGCCACGCTTCCTTGTGTAAGTCAACCCCCTCCATAGATCCAAGTTGACCATGTCCCGCCTCTGCCTCGCTAAGAGTCACGCCTCCTTGTGTAAGTTAACCCTTTCCATCAAGCCAAGTTGACCATGTCCCGCCTCTGCCTCACCAAGAGTCACGCTTCCTTGTGTAAGTCAACCCTCTCCAATAGAGCCAAGTTGACCATGTCCCGCCTCTGCCTTGCCAAGAGCCACGCTTCCTTTTGTAAGTCAACCCACTCTATAGAGCCAAGTTGACCATGTCCCGCCTCTGCCTCGCCAAGAGTCACGCTTCCTTGTGTAAGTCAACCCTCTCCATAGAGCCAAGTTGACCATGTCCCGGTAAGTCAACCCTCTCCATAGAGCCAAGTTGACTATGTCCCACCTCTGCCTAGCCAAGAGTCACGCTTCCTTTTGTAAGTCAACCCTCTCCATAGAGCCAAGTTGACTATGTCCTGCCTTTGCCTCGCCAAGAGTCACGCTTCCTTGTGTAAGTCAACCCTTTCCATAGAGCCAAGTTGACCTTGTCCCGCCTCTGCCTCGCCAAGAGTCACGCTTCCTTGTGTAAGTCAACCCTCTCCATAGATCCAAGTTGACCATGTCCCGCCTCTGCCTCGTCAAGAGCCACGCTTCCTTGTGTAAGTCAACTCTCTCCATAGAGCCAAGTTGACCATGTCCTGCCTCTGCCTCACCAAGAGCCACGCTTCCTTGTCTAAGTCAACCCTCTCCATAGAGCCAAGTTGACCATGTCCCGCCTCTGCCTTGCCAAGAGTCACGCTTCCTTGTGTAAGTCAACCCTCTCCATAGAGCCAAGTTGACCATGTCCCGCCTCTTCCTCGCCAAGAGTCACGCTTCCTTGTGTAAGTCAACCCTCTCCATAGAGCCAAGTTGACCATGTCCCGCCTCTGCCTCTCCAAGAGTCACGCTTCCTTGTAATTCATCCCTCTCCCATATAGCCAAGTTGACCACGTCCTGCCTCTGACCCGCCAAGAATCATGCCTATAGGAGAGAATGATAGATATTCCCCTACACTTGAGACGCTAAGTTCCTCACCCGTCCTTAATGATCACTTTTAGGTTTGAGTAGCTTTAAAATCTCTCGCCCAGAACTACGATCGGCTTGATTCCCTCGGATAGGGATACGTAGGAATCCTTTACAGATAAGGGTCTAGCCACTCGACCACCTTGGGCACCTTCTCTTGGTAGCTCTCCGGATCGGGATTCTTTCTTTTATCAACAACCCCGTTTCCTTCAAAAGCGCCGTTGTCGAGGGGCTCTGTAAGTACCCCGATCCGAATTACTACTCTCAAATAATTAAATTATAGAGCTTAGGGGTAATTTGGGAAATGTTTGGGTCACCCTAGAAGTTTAGGGACCTCTGGTCATTAACAGAATTATTTTGGAAAGGGGAGGGGCCTTTTAGGAATAAAGGTAGACCTGAGACCTTGGTTTTATTCCCACAAAGCCTAAAAGGACTTTGTGGGAATTTCCAGAAAATTGCCCAAGAAAGCCAAGCGGTCGCGCCTGCAAGGCGCGCTTTCTCAAAAGCGTACGTGGGCTTCTGAGAAGCGCACCTGGTAGGCGCGCTTTCGTTTCTTCGTCAGCACCCGCCAAGCCTCCACGCACCTTGTCCCCTGGTGACGCCCACGTACCCGACAGCCCTCTCCACTTGCTACGCTGTGATTGGTCTGTCCCCCATTGTTGTCCCTTCACCCTCACCAGTACACGTGTCCCTCCCCCATTTGCCTTCACCTTGTTTGTGTCACCGCCCCAGCCTTCTAGAAGACCAACCAGCCACCATTGGATCTTCCCCAAAATTTCCAGATCTGATCTCAACCACTGAATTCCCCCAGCACATTTAACATCCGAAATGCTCCATTTTATGCACAAAAATGATTCAATTTCAACCCATTTTGTGACCAAAAAAGGATCCAAGTTGGGATCAAAGAATATTCCATTTTTGCTTAGCCCCTAAGCAAATCAAGTCCCCCATCCTCCTATAAATAGAGAGGTCACCCTCTCTCAAAGGGGGGGGGGGATTCCATAGCAAAGTTACTCCCTAAAAATGTTCTCTCTACAAAATTGAGTGTTGGTCTTTGTGAAAGAGTGTGATAAGTCTTTGATTGAGTGAAAATCTTAGAGTCCATGATCTCTAAGTGAAAAAGGAAGCAAACTTTGGTCAATCAACTAATGATTTACCCCAATCTTGCTTAAAGGTTGAATCTTTACTTCATTATCATCTTTAATTCCAAGTATTTACTTTTATTGTCATCTTTAATTTTAAGTATTTACTTTATTGTCATCTTTATATTGTTTTTGTTAGGATATTGGCCTTGTTTATTTTCTTGCTCATAAAAATGTAGTCTTTATATATATGATTGGATCCAAATACTCTTATAATCCCAATGGTTTCATCCTACACTTTATGGTGTATTAAAATGATGAACTAAGTGGAGAGGAGTATTTGTTACATTTATGTTATTTACTTTATGTCTTTAAATTTATGTCATTATAATTACTATAATATTATTAAGATGGAACCAAGACTTGATCTATCGTGCCCTTCATGTTTTATGCATGATGTGGGTTACAAACCAAGGATAATCTAAGGCTTGTTATATTTAAGTCTTTACATTTACAAGTCATTTACATTTACAAGTCTTTATTTTACAAGTCTTTGTTTATTCATGTAATCCTTATATAACTTGGATCCAAATACCCACATGATCCCAAAAGCTTCATCTTGCACTTCTATGGTGCATTAAAACGATGAACTAAATGGAGATGGGATTTGTTACATTTAAAGTCTTAATCTTTAATGTTTATTCCATTTAAAAGTCTTTATCTCTTCTTGTTTTTCTTACTTGGATGATAAAGCCACAATCTTTATTCATCCAAGTAATGATTTGTTCAAGAAAAGCGTTTATTTATTTTAATCTTGTAATGATTACATTGCTTGGATAATAAAGTTGACCATCTTTATTCATCCAAGTTGTGGTCTCATCCAAGTAAAGATATTAGTTGTCCCTCTTGACTTAATTAATCATTTCCATGATTAATTAAAGTCCGTCCCCAAAAATGTCTTATTTTACTTGGATGAACATCATATTATGTCTTTTTAAGGTATCAAAAATCAAAAGGGGCATTAACATGCCTACATTTTATTTCTAAAATCACTTTTTAAAAACAAGTCGATTTCTCCCATTTTCAAAATACACACACACACACACTTGTACGTTTTGGTCAATAAACTAGGGAGACTCGGTTTTCCGAGGCATTTTGGGTGAACCTCGATTATGTTCTTCCCAAGGTGTAACGTGACCTCCGAACCCTTTTCTCTAACCTTTTTTTCGTTAAGTTTGGGTTTAAAGTTAAACTAACGTGGCGACTCCGTGTTTTGTTTCAAAGCTAGGTTCCGTGTTTGATTCTCGAGGGAACTTTCTCCGTTTTCCCACGGGTATCTTACAGTAGCTGAAAGAAGAGAAACCCCTAGACTCGACAAAAACGTAAAATGATTTCAATTCTAAGAAAGTTGTTTTGCGATTTGTTCTTTGGCAGGTGACTCGTACAAAGATGTCTTGACAAGTTCGAGAGGAAGGCCAATCACTATGACGCATTAGGGCTAAACATGTCTTCTTTATTGCATGAGACCGGACCCGAAGGTTTCCTACGTTCCTCCAATGTAGAGGCTCAGGTCGCCGTAGTTCTTGTTGATGCTCCTTTCATCGTGATGGTTATTGATATTGCTTCGTCCTTCGTTGGTGGATGGAATGATGATGTTGTTGTGAACTTCTTTGAATGAGGGGTTTTTTTTTTGTGCCATAACTTTTGCCTAAATTGTTTTGAAGAGTCAACCTAGCGAGCCCCTTTTTTTTTTATCCCCCTTGAAAACATGGCTTGATTCTTCATGGTTGTAGCTCCACCTTGTTTTGGCACTTGATGACTTGACTTCGTCTTCTTGATGTTTATCCCTAGGCGTTCAAGTGATGGCCTTCATTCCAAAACTCGTTTAGACATCTTTTATCATTTTGCCAAGAATTATTTAGATTGAACAACTTGGAGGAGTGTATAAGGACAAGAACGACTTTTATTTGATTAAGACCGACTCAATGTTTTACATGGGACGAAGGAAAACTTAATGCACACTTTAGAGGATATTTTGACTCTTTTCGTTTTTTTTTTTTTTTTTTTTGGTAGAGAGAGAAAAGGAGTTTTCCCTAGCCTTCGTTGTTGTAGTCCTCGCTATCATCGTAGTCCTCAAAACCGTTGTATCCTTCCCTATTTCTGCTTGAACTGGCCGGGATCTCTTCGGTGTCGGAGCTTATCTCATAGAATTCCTCAGTTACTTCTCGGAGAAAATTGTCGATTCTAATCCCCGCATCATACATGTGTGCAAAATCCGGATAAAAGGCGCCGCTAAGATGAGCTCGGTAGTCCATATTTAAGCACTTCAAGAAGATCTCCATTTGTTCCTTCCTTGAGGGTCTATCTACAATCTCGGCTAACTTGTCATTCCAACGGCAATAAAAGTCCCCAAATGATTCATTACCCTCTTGCATGGTGTTCTCCAATTCTTTCTTTGTGGGACGGTGCATGTAATTGCCTTCATATTATAACTTAAAGGCAAGCATAACGGCATCCCAATTGAGGCGGGTGGAAACCGGGAGACTCATATACCAATCTTTTGCGACCCCATCAAGAGTAAGTGGGAAGCATTATGCCATTATTTGAGGAGACACTTTCTTTGGTAGCATGGCCCAAACGTAGGTATCAACATGGCCATTAGGACAAGAATTCCCTATGAATTTGCCGATATCGGGCATCTTGAATTTCTCGGGAAGGGCCACCATAGTGTTCATGAGAAGAGAAGCATGATGGAGATCGGAGCTTGGACCTTTGTTCAAATTTAGCCCACTAAAACGTTGGTCAATGTATGCCATGAGAGTGTTGGCCAAACTGTTATCAATGCTTTGGACCATTCTTCCTTCATTTGTGAGATCCTTCAATTGGTCCTCGAGCTCAGCAAGTTCTTTCTTATGGACCATTCTCACATGCTTGAGACGGGCTTGCCACAAATCATCCTTGCGTCGGGCGTTCTCGGCGAGTGCATCAATTTGTCCTTTCAGTGCTTTGATCATGTTGGCTATTTCCTCGTTGGACCGGGAAAGATTGCCACCGTTGTTGTTACTGTTGGAAGCCATTGGACATATTTGAAGAACACAATTGATCATAGGATGGCCCACAAACACCTTTTGAGTAAAATTATTCAACCCACAAACAAGAAAAAGACTCAACCACATAAGGAAAAAGACTCTTTTATTTATTTATTTAAGTCGGAAGGACGTAGTCCTTTTTGGGGTTTCTGGAGATAATAGTGGAATTGTCACACTAGTATATAGAACTTCTCATGGTCCCATACACTCATCGGATTCCACCACGTTTGTGAGACCTAAGTGTGACGGGATTAAACTAAATTAACATCATAAAGCATACATGCGGGGACAGAGTTTTATTTTGTCCCATAGCAACAACGTGTTTCTTTTGGAAACGACATGTATGGTTTGATGACATTATTTTAGGGAAATCTCGACACACGAAAACCGACTTGGTCACGGAGTGTTAGACCCTAACTAGAACGTGTTGGCTTGTGCTCGGGTAAAGAGAGGCTTAAGGTCACCCCCGGCATGTAGTCGTGAACTACGCCACGGGCTGAGGTTTACCGCTTCAAGAGAGTTAAGGTCGGGTGGATCTTGAAACTCTTAGGACGGGCCTCGACAGGTTTGGGGTTATGAACTTTGTGCGACTCAAAAGTGAGCAATTCATAGGAGTTGAAAGTACATGTGTGTGAGGTCAAGCCAAGTGACAAAACATTTTTTTCAAAAGAAAAGAAAAGCAAATAAGCACATATTTACAACTCTCGAATCACTCGTGTGACCGAATAAAAATGAACAGAAATTAAAATAGTTATGTGCAGGCAACCGTGCCCACACACCATCATTCTGCCCTGTTCTGGACTCTGTTCTATTTCTGAAAAAATGCCCAGAAGCACGCGCATTGGGCAGTTAGAGTGGGAGGCACGCGCCTCATATCGAGAGGGACAAAGGTGCCCGATTCTGGGTAAAAACTTGCAAACTCATGGGTTCAAGGGATTGCTTTGACCCTAAATAATAACTTTTTCTCTTGCAGAAACTGTTACCACAAACAACATGGAATTGAAGGACATGATGCAGTGCGGGCGCTTCTGGTGGTTAGGGTCGGAGGCGCGCGCATTAGGCCAAGAAGGCCAGAGGCGCACGCTTCCCACCCTTTGTCACCAGAATGCCCGCAGAAAACAGATAAAAGAAAACCAAAAGTAAAAACGCAAGTTTAACCCTCTATGCTATTCCCCAGCGGAGTCACCACTGTAGAGACCCCGGGAAAACCACGACTTGGCTAGAGCGGTGAATTATCCTAGGACGTCTATTTGGTTTTAGAGATTAGAGTCGCCACCTATGTTTTTAAAGGAACATAAGAAAACCTAAGAAATAGCCTATTTGTTACGAAAACCAGAGATTCGGGAAGAGACGGGTTCGGGGGTTAGGTTACGGAGTGGGAAGTACTTAAACACCCACTCCGCCCGGCTAAAGCCGGTCTTGCTACTAAAGGTGTTCTATGCTAAAAATGTCATTCTTTTATTAATATAAACTTGTGCTAACAATTACATCATGAGAAAATGGGGAATTAAAAAGAATAAAAATATTGATTCTTTTATATAACAATTTATGCTAACTATTACATTAATATATAAATGGGAAATTAAATGAGAGTTAAAATGTAGGGAGATAACCTTTAACCAACTTCAATGTAATGAAGTGATCATTTGGTCATGTCCCAATTGATGGGGATTGCATACATTAAAAGACACAAAAGGAATAAGAAATAAAAGAGTTGTACCTTGTTGGTAAGAAGATGAAGACTCCAAACTTGGTGAGAAAATGGAGTCTTTTAGAGAGAAAAGTGTGTAGAGATTTTAGTAAAGTTTTGGCGCTCTATTTTGGTGTCCTTGAAAATGAACCAAGAAGATCCTTTAAATAGGTGAAGAAGGGAGGAAAAGATGGTCATTGGACAATAAGAAAGTAAGAAAATAAAATAATAAATAGAAAATAAAATAATAATAAAGATGAAATATTTTGTTTTAATGGAAAAGGCTAGAATAATGGGATTGGGAGGTTACAAATAAAAGGATTTTAATGTTGTAATAAAAAGGAGATTTTGAATTAAGAAGAGAGGTTGCAAATAAGAAAAGGGAGGGAAACTTGGTGGGAACCCGTAACAGCTATGTGGGAAGCGCGCGGGTCCGGTCTCTTGGACCAAACGCGCGCGCGCGGCACATGACCATTACGGAGGCGCTTGCCTTCAAAAATGACAGAATGACACTAAAAAGTTAACTTTGTTACTCAGTTTAGTCCAAAACTAACGGAATCAGTTAAGAACTTAACCGAAGTAAAAAAAAAATAACAAAAATAAGTTAAATAAAAATACTATGTATGCAATCATGGTGAGAGGTCCAAGGCGGGGTGTCTACAGAGCTCTATATTATTTATTTATATGCGAAACATTGTGGGATTAGTAACCTTGTAACATACTGTCGTTTAAATGTGCATTGTTACTAATGCCTATTTGATGAAAAGGATGGACTTACAACTTGCAACTCGCTTATATGTGCCACTTCGTGAAGAAGTAGTCGCTTAAAAGTGCCATGGCAAAGAAAAAGTATCAGTGTTCCAGATGGGTTAGTCACCTATGGGTGCGGCTTGCGACATCACACCTTAACAGGTGTAATGATTGATGATCTCTCAAGTTGATAAAGTCGCCATGTCGGCGCACTCATGGGTTTGCATCTCGTGAGTTTAGTGAACTAGTCACCTATGGGCTCAGCTTGCGATATCACACCTTAACAGGTGTAATGATTGATGATCTATCCAGTTGATGAAGTCTCCATATCAGCGCACTCGCGGGTTTGCATCTCGCGAGTTCAGTGAAGTAGTCACCTATGGGTGCGGCTTGCGAAATCACACCTTAACAGGTGTAATGATTGATGATCTCTCAAGTTGATGAAGTCGCCATGCGGCACACTCGCGGGTTTGCATTGCGCGTGTTCAGTGAAGTAATCACCCATGGGTGCGGCTTGCGAGATCATACCTTAACAGGTGTAATGATTGATGATCTCTCAAGTTGATGAAGTCGCTATGTCGGCGCACTCGTGAAATTGTATCTCGCGAGTTCAGTGAATTAGTAACCTAAGGGTGTGGCTTGCGAGATCATGCCTTAACAAGCAGGATGATTAAAGATCTCTCAAGTTCCACGATGGTGCAATCGTGGTTTTGTCGTCTGTGAGTTCAGGATGAAGTAGCATGCCCAGTAGATTTCAGGATGAAGTAGCATGCCTAGTAGATTTTAGGATGAAGTAGCATGCCTAGTCGAGTTCAAGATGAAGTAGCGCGGTTAGTCGAGTTCATGATGAATTAGTAGGTCGATGAACTCGTGAAACCTCAAGCTAGTGCTTGGGCGAGTTCGAGATGAAGAGGGATGTGGACAACCTCATGATCTCTTAAATGTGATGACATCATATGTTAGAAATTTAGAAGTTGGTCTTCTTGAGAAATACGCTCCTCAATGGGGGCAAAAGGATGTCAAAAAGGGCAAGTTGCCAGCAACATCAAAATGATCTCGACATCAAGCAGTATATCAAAAGGATGTCAAAAAAGGCAAGTCACCACCGACATGAAAGAATCTCGATTGCAAGGCAGCCTGAAGACAGCCTTAGTTTTGAAGGGGGAATAGTATGTACGATGTTTAACAAAACCAAGCACAGAAACAGACAAAGGGAAAGGCATTGCTGATGAAGAATGTATGAATAAGGAAGGACGTATAGAAAGGCGCAGAGTTCAAAGGGGTCACGCGCCTATAGGTACAAATAGAGGAATGATTGAGTTTGTAGAAAGAGGAGGTCGTGCACCAAAGCGCACTAGGGCACAGATTGATGAAGACAAGGAGCTGAAGAAAGCGCAGAAAGCCAGTAGGCTAGAAGCGCAGAGAAAAAAAAGATGATGCCTATCAAGCAAAGAAGGCGGCTGAACTAGCCAAGGCTGAAAGGCTAAAGGGCGCAGTTTTCTAGCGTATAACCACAATGTGCTCCTGCTCGCCCTGCGCCTCCTCCTACCTCTATCACTCAACTCAAATCAAATGCACTCTGAAATATTTGGTGGTTCTGAGGGTGAAGCAAGTCAGGGGGAGCCAGTGCCTCCCAAAAGGCATAGAACTGATCATGCGCCTCCTCCCCACACTTCTCCTATTCTTGATTCTAGTGCACAATAGGCTATTCATGATGCATTTGGGACTTTTGATGATGAGCCAATTCCATCACCCGCGTACCTTCCTACTCCACCCCGTGCGCCTACACCTCCTCCAGTTTCTTCTGAGATGGGACTTATTTTGGATATGTTGAAGCAACTCCAGCAAGGGCAGACATGCGTAGAGTCTCAGTTAGAACTGCGTACTTCAATGATTGCGAGTCAAGCTGATGAGATTGCTGCCATTAAGGGGGAGATGACGTGAATTGGGGGAGATATAAGGGACAAACACTTCTTGACTCCTCAGCAATGGAATGATGCAATAGATAAAATGAATGATATCTTCAAGAACACGCTTGAAGCCTTTCAAGATAGAATCGATGGAGGCATCAAACTAACTGATGGCCAGGATTTTATTGATGCAATTAAAGAGGTCAAAAAGAGTGTTGCCTCTGATATAAGAAAGCTGTTTGAAATGGTAGCAGGGGACAGTCAAAAGTTGTTGGGTGTAGTTGATAAACTCAGTGAAGAATGAGTTAGAAATTTTGGGCATAAATGTTTATGGCGCAGACGCACCAAGAGCAGAAGCAGATGCGCCTCATCCTCCTTCAGCGCCTGAAAAATCAAGTGCGCCTACTCCTAGCGAAGAACCTAATGTTGATATTAGCGATTTACTATCCAAGTTTGATGTTTTGAAGGAGTTTATTGTAACTCACTTTGGTGCTGAGCATTCTAGCGCAGACAGGCATGCATAACATATCTCTGCAGAAATTCTTTCTTCTCAAAATGTTGTTGAAGCGCATATCCAGCTACTTGCTGAAAACTTCTCCCAACAGCAAGCCATCACTCAAAGATTCATTGATGAGTATCAGAACTCAAATGATGGTCACTTGAGATTTTTAAGAGATGGAGTGTCTGATGCCTTCACCAATGTCAACCGCACTTATCAATTGTCTGAGAAAACTACGCGATCTATTCAAGAAATTGAAGAAGGCCTGAAAGATGATGAAGCTCCGAAGGATCCTCCAGTGCCTACCGACCCTTGATTTCCTACTCGTTTGTTTTGTGAATTATTGATGTTAGTTATTTGTGCTTAACTTTTTTAATACCTTTGTTTTTTATTCTATCTTTTGAATACTTGTATCTTGTAACTCTCAATCGTTTATCAAGTATTAATGAGAATGACTGCATCACTATTTCACTCAAAACCTTGTTCATTCAAACTTATCGTTTGTAGAACAATGAACGTATTATTTCAAAAGAAACATTTTATGCATAAACTTTTAAACTCGTCATAATTTTTGCATAAAAGTTTAAACTTTCAGTTTGAACACATTTCAAAACTCAAACTCATATCTTTTGAATGTGTTAAAAGTAATCTCTATTTTTCCAATTGTAATGATTTATCATTTATGGAATAGATTAGAAATATATAACATAGACTAGTGTGTGCATTAACTTGAGACATGATTTACCAATATCATTCATTTCGACATGTTATTATCAAGTATAATGTTTGTCCCTGTTATAGTAGGTAATGGCATCAATAAAATAGGTTGAGATTGTTAGGTATGCCCACTTATATCTCAGTTTTTAATGTATAGACTTGATTGACCCATCACATAAGTTTTATTTCATGGACTTTAGACTCATATGTAAGAAGTATTTATACTTCATTTTTTTAGATAGCTCATTGAATAGAATAGCCTTAGAGATAGGGCTAAAATATCAAGTTTTGAGAAAACCATCAAAATGCCTCGAGGAACGTGCCTACGCGCCTAATTCCTTCATGCGCCTATGTGCCTCTTAGCGCGCACATGGATGATGCGCCTAGAAGCACTTTGCGCCTCATATGAAAACCTCAATACTAAGAAATTTTTTTGAAGATTTAAAGACTTAAAGAATTCAAACTACACCAAAGATCCAACGATGGAAAAATAACATGCATGCACCGCTAGATGAGGATATCTGTCCACAACGGTCATATTAATTTTATGTCTCTAATGGCTATAAAAGGACACGTTCTCCAATCAACGAGATCCAGCACATTTTTCCTTGATCTTATCCACAAGGATTTACAACGGCTAGTTTTCAAGATCTAACCTATAAATACCCCATAACTTCTACCATTTGAAGTTACTAAGTTGCTCTGAATTTTTGCTCTCAAGAATACTTTGAAGATTTGAAGATTGCTCATTGAATTCCCAGATTTCTTAAGAACACCTTCATACCTTCATACTTAGCCTAAATCCTCAATTAAAAATACTTTAGATTTCTTGTGCTCTAAATTATATAGATCTAAAGAGCTTTGAATCTAAGAACACACACGCACATATTTAAGTTTGATCATTTAGATCTTTCTTAAAGAGATACACTGGTTTTAGTCTAGGATTTGATCTTTCATAGATATAGATCTTTGAGTTTGTTTGTACTCAGAAGTTGTAACTTGTAAACCAACTCATATTATAAGATCTCCATTAGAAATCCAAGACTAACCATATTGGTAGAGGACGTAGATCATTTCCCGATCGAACCTCTCCAAATGGCGCATATTTATTTCTTGTCATTTACTTTCAAGTTTATTACTTATCTCACTATTTGCTTGTTTCTTCATTGTAGATTGATTGAACTGAATATTGTTGTGTTTGTTTAATAATTGCCTTAGTTCCATTTATTCACACTTTAAGCCAAAATACTTAGAGTGTGTGTGTGCCTATTTACTTACGTTAATTCCGCTGTGCATTTCACTCACTCACTTAGGTGCATTTCATTACGCTTATTTGTGTTAAGTGCGCATTTGCAATTGAATTTTCAAGGGTTTGAAAAGAATTTCAAAACAACAATTCACCCCACTACCCCTCTAGCTATTTTTTATACCCTTGTTGCCCTTTGTGACCAACAAGTAGAAGTGAGTGCAGAAAATTGTGAACAAAGCATGTCAATATTTTGGTACATATGTGACATCTGCCTATTGGTCTCATCATTGGAACTCAACTCATGTATCCCCCTAGCCTTACCCCTATCACTCTTTTGTTGGGAGTTTGTGCCCAACATCTCAAATATCTCTTGTGCCTCAACTGGGGTTTTGACAACAAAAATTACCCCCCAGCTACATTGTCCACCATAGATTGATGGTAGGAGTCAAGCCATCATAGAAAGTCTGGTTCAGTAAAGGCAATGGAAAATTATGGTGAGGGCACTGAACCAAAAGTGTCCTAAATATATCCCATGCTTCAAGGAATGCCTCACCATGATCTTGTGTGAACCCTACAATATTTTGTCTCATTGTTGCCAATATAGAATAGGGATAGTACTTGTGCAAAAATGCACTTTGAAGTTGGTCCCAAGTAGTGATACTATTCGGGGTTAACATCATAAACCATGTCTTTGCCTCCCCTTTCATAAAATAGGGGAAGAATTTTAATTTCACATCCTCTACAGTCACACTTGTCCTTAAAGGGAAGTGTGATACTATCATCATGTATTCCTTAATGAAGGTCAAGGCATCTTCAGATGGAAGCCCATTAAAAGTAGGTATCATGTTAAAGTATTGACCCTTAACCTCATAAGTTTTAGCCCCTTCTGACAAAACAATACATGAAATAGAGGCATCAATTTTGTAATCACCCATCACTGGCACAGGTGGGACTGCCACCTCTTTTTCGCCTCCTCGGCCATTATTACGCTCATTATTATGCTTTTTTCCTGCTGGTTCAGCCATTGATTTGGTTTTATACTTACGCCAATGTAACTTATGTATGTTGTCTAGAGATGGTTCCAAAGTAGGGGTCGAACCACAAAGACTTGATGGATTAACAAATTGTAACCTAAACCAAAAACAAATAAGTGAAAAGAAGGGTTTTTGTTGATTAATTAACTAACTAAAATTGCAAGAAAATAAATTAATATTAATGAAACAAATAAAGATAAGAATTTATAAAGGAAGACAAGGGATTCACGGATTGGATTCACAAATACTTTCACTCTATGATATCTCATAATAACAAGATCAATCTCATTCTTAGGTTCGTTCACAATAATAAGGATTGAGACGGTTTGGTGTGCGATTTACAATCCTAATATTCTCTTTATATTATACTTTCAGTTACGTCCGCATAATATGCCAAGAAATCATGAAGAACTTGAGAACATAAGAACCTAGATCCGGTTGATTTCAGTTACGCCCTCAATTGAATCTAATTATCAAAATAGTTTTCAATATATCAATGCCCGAGTTACCGCAACAATTGATACCCAATAATTCTAAATCTAATTTATATGTAACATATAATTGAAACTAAAGAATTAATCATGAAGAATATTTTGATGAACAAGAAATAAGATTGAATTGAAGAATTAAATCTATAGCATAGAAATCTAGTATTTGTTACTACCAATCCATGAATCAAAAAACTTAGCTACTCATAATCAAACTCATAATCACAAGATTAAGAAAAGAATTCATAAACTTGAAATTATTCTTTGAAGAGAGGAAACATTCAATCTTGTTACAATCCTTGAAAACTCAAAATAAAGCATAATCCCCCTAATGGCTGCTGGAGTTCTGTTTTTATACTAGGGTAAATATGGTTACAAAAAGGAAAACCAATCAAAACCCTTGTGAAATTAGGAAACTGAATATTCTGGTCCGTCAACACTGTGTAGCCGCCCACTTTCTGGAATTTCTGGAATTCTTCTTTTTCTCTTATTTTTTTTTTGTGCGAATCCGTCCCCATGCATTCCTTAATGTCCATTGAGCCCTAAAACATCAAAATTAATATCTATTCCCTGTTTAAACACATATCTTCACAAAGTCATTAAAAACACAATAAATCCAAGAATCAAGCATAAATTAACCTTGATAGCATATCATTTAGATGTGTAGAAACACATCTATCATGAACCAAGGGCAAGATAGCACTCCAAGATAAAGAAATATGTCCATAACAGCTATAAAAATGCCTTATGCCTAACGATTATTAAAGGACACATGTGTTGGATATTATGCCCTAGGCCCTTGAGAAAGGCCTATGCGTTACATCATAGCTTCATTGTTATAGAGATAACAAACCCGATTATTATATATTTTATATGTTTATTATAATAATCATTGTCCCTAGCACTTATGAAGAGCTAGCATGAGTTTAATGGATAATCATATGATAATTATGGTGCATAGGATACGGATTAAACTTGTGGGTACTTGTTGGAGAACAATGTACTGGATAGACCCGTTATGAGATTTATGTTATGGTCAAATGTCATAATTAAATCTCATAATAGTCATACCATTTGAATCCTTAGACCTGAGATTATCATGGTCTTCCACATGATGAACATTATGTTTGACGTACTCAAACGCTGCCCTTAACCGGGTGGTTATAAAGGCTACGATTGGCATAATCGGATTCTTATAGAGAATAATGATAAGTCAAGATGGGATTTGTCCCTCTTCGGAGAGATATCTGCTTAGGCCACTCGATGAGTGAGATTGATGATAGTGCATGGCCATGCCCAAATGAATTGATGTGATCAATGTCATTTGCTCATATCAATCTACTCAAGATCGAGAAAGCATTGGACAACATAAGTTGACGTGGACCATGACTTATGTCTAATATGTTATCGCGTGACAAAGGGATTGTGATATGTTCTATAATGTAACTTTGGACTTTCAAAGTTATACTAATTGGGTAGTCATAATGGCTTGCTAGAGTCCGCTTATGACTTACGGGTTCTGACTTGTTCGGACTCGTTGCCAACTTAGTATAATCCTATTGGGTCACACACAATAGAACGGATTGAAAAGGCTGGAAAAATCTGGGATTCTGCACTGGCACCGTACGACTAGTTGTTGTTCAAATAGATTCCTAGATCATAGAATTACTTAATCCCAATCATGTTTGCACTTAGGATCCCCCAATTTTGTTAGAACCTTTTTAGGTACCCTTAGGATAGGTGTATTACAACTCTTCAAAACAAGACAAACCAGCAGAGGAAGCAAATCAGCAGACCAGTAAACAAGTTGCCGATCAACTCTATTTTTAACATGTGACAAGTTGCCGATCAACTTGCTAAAGAAGTTACCGATCAACTCCATTCTCAACTTGCCGATAAAGAAAGACAGTCTGTACTGTCAGTCAGGTTACATCGTTCCATCTTAAAGTCAACCTTGCTGATTGTCCCTGTCCCTTCTTACTGTTTATCATAAAGTAGTTTACCTGCTCTGTAATGATTACTGCGCCGTCTGACACATAGCTACTTTTAGCTATACTCTGTCTCTACTTGCTTTTGCAGGTAACCGATTGAGACAAAGGGGTCTTTACCCATCAGACTTTTCAGGAACGCGTATCTTCGCCATTAATGCCAAGGATACTGCATTAAATGCTCCTCACCTACCCAGCTGGAAATTCAAATATTATCCTTCTTCAACAAGCTAAGACATTAACTCCTCCTATAAATAGAGGACTCAGTGCATTGAAGAAGGTTGGTGATTTTAGTGCATTGAAGAGAGTTGGTTGTTTGCAGCATTCATTGAAGCTCAAACATTCCGTGTCCAGATAATCATTAGATCATTTAATAGGACATACACTTGTGCACAAACTCAACAATAATTGTTAGTATTCCCGAACTAGATCATTTTAAGGAATACGTTGTTTGAGTCTTTCACACACCCACCTGAGTGAGATAAGTTCTTTTGAACTTGCCGCTCAAATACACTTGGTCAGATATTTGTTTTACGATTCATTAACTATCTCTAGAATTTAGTCTTTGTATCCGGCAAAGCCGTGCTTGTAATAGACTAGGGATATTTAATAGTTCTCTTAACCCAAATCCAAGTTCTGACCAAACTTGGTAGAGGACGTAGCAGTATTTACACTGTGAACCTCTCCAAATCTCTGTGTCTTCCGTTACTTACTGTCCTTGCCGGTTGGAACTCTATCACCGGCAAATCATTATTGTTCTTGCTGATTCATCACTATTTCCTTTGACCAATCTCTTGAAACTGCATTGAACTTTTGGAAACAAATTTGTGTTTAAACTAAGCTCTGAAAATCTTTTATACACTGATTTGTGTGAGTTAAAACTAAGTCATATTTTTACCCGCTGCGCTTACTGATAATAGTTTGCAAACTGATAAGTGACTTTGCATTTATAAGTGTTTCTTCGAAAAGTTTTAAATAGGCTATTCACCCCCCCCCTCTAGCCTATTTTCCTACCAATTGGGCCTAACAATTGGTATCAGAGCTTGGAATTTTGAAAGAAATTTCCAAGCTTTGCAGCTTGTATTGCCGATACCATGGCAGGAAAAATCATGCAGTCGTTCAACATCACTACCATTCCGTTATTGAACGTCAATGAGTTTGTTGTCTGGAAATCTCGTATGATAAAGTATATGAACTCAATCGATGACCGGTTAATGCAAGTAATAGAAGGTGGTCCAATCATTCCTCTAAAGGTCTCAACCACCTACCGACCAATTCCTTCCACTCCTCTGACTGCTCATGATGATCAAGACACTGAATAAGAAACGCATGTTCAAGTTGATGAAACCTTGATTGAAAAACCTAGAGAAGAATGGACTGATGAAGACAAACTTTCAGTTGCTCTAGACGGAAAGGCGTGCCACATTATCTCATGTGGATTGGACGACAAGCAATATAAACTGATTGACTTATGCTCCACGGCTCAACAATGCTGGAACAAACTCCTTGCATACTTTGAAGGAGATGAGCAGGTGAAAGACAACAGACTCTACGACTGCATTGCTGAGTTTAAATCTTTCAAGAAACTAGATGGTGAATCTCTAAGAAGTGCCTACGACAGATTCTGCGAGGTAAGTAATTTATGTGCTTCATTAGGTAAAGTGTATACTATGAAAGATCTTAATATTCGTTTTCTAAGTTCTTTAGGAAATGAGTATCATACTAAGGTCACTGCTGTTAGAGAAGTTAGAGACTTAAACAAGACCTCTATTCAGAATCTTGTGTCTAGTCTGTTCTTGTATGAGAGAGAACTGCAAAAACTTAACGTTCTCGATAAAAATTTCAAAAACTTGTCTCTATCAGCTCAATCTCAGGTATCCTTTCCTTCAACCAAATTACCTCCTATAGATTCCCATCAAACACCCTGCTGTTCAAAAACCTCAGAAACACCTTCAGAACAAACAATGGAAGAAGACAAATTTGCCGCCTTCGCCAGAAACTACAAGAGGTTCAAAGACTTAAAAAGGATACAAAAAGTAAGTCACCAGCAACAAAAATCTTTTACACTACCATTTCAAAAATCAGCAAGCTACAACAAACCAAGTACCAGTGCTACCGATGGCAAAAACAGCAAAGGTGATCTTGTCTGCTTCAACTGCAGAAAACCTGGTCACTTTGCCTCAAAATGTCCTCAGCCAAAGTATGAATACGTGAGGAAATCAGTAAACAAGAGATACCCAAAGTCTCGAAGTTATGTTGCCGATGATAGCACAGAAAAAGCCTTGCCGGTCTGGTGTGAAACTGATTCAGACGAAGATGCGATGAAGATGCAGATGCCGATGTAAGTTTCATTGCATTAGATCAGATGATGCCGATCTTTCATCCTTGCTGACTCCAATCTACCGAGATCCCTCGCCGCCAAAGACTCCAGTTAAAGAAATACCAACTGGAAGAGCTCAACCATACTTCAAGGAAGTAAGCATCAAAGCAGGAATCCAATAGGATACAAGGTTCATCAAGTGGGAACCTCACTCTATGGGCAGTGTAACTCTTCTCACTTCAATGCTTCTAAAACAAAACCTTGCCGATGACAAGAAAATTCTCATTCACCGAACATCCCAATATTGCCAAAAGCCTTTTGAAACCCATCTCTTCCCTACCTGACTTCTCACCTGAACCCATTCCCTCTACTCCCAAAGATTCAGCCGACCCTCTTCCAGAATTATCTAAGGCTGAGATGGTAGATACAATGGATGAACTTTTTATTGATTATGAGAAGCTGAGTAGCGTTCATAAAGTTATGGCTGCTGATTTCAAAAGAATTTCTAACGAGAATAGCTCGCTTATGTCTGAACTTTCAGTTCTCAAAGGACACGAGCTTGAGTCTATTTCTCTAAAGAAAGAAAACCTGGATCTCAAATGCCAAGTAGCAGTATTGATAGCTCAGATCGAAGATCTTGTGAAAAGAAACAATCATCTCTCAAGGATTGTTGATTCTTACACAAAATCTAGAGTTGCTGTTGAAACAATCCTACAGACCCAAATGTCATATAAGGACCAATCTGGGTTAGGATTTGATTCCAGCAGCAGTAGCTTTACCGAAACTTGTGCGACCGAGAAAAAGGATGAGAAAGTTGAATGTAGTCCTGTTAACTCAGTGCATAAGGATGCTAAGCCAATATACAGTGATGTGGCAATGAAGTATCCTAAGAACCAGAACAAAAGGAATGATAAGCACAAACAAAGATATGTTAAGGTTGCTGATACTGAGTCTGCCGATAACGGTATTCTTGGTGAATACATCAGCAGAGCAAGTGCTGCCGATCTAACCTCCTCTGCTGCCGATGGACAAGTACCTAAAAAGGTAACTGCCAAAGGTAAACAGAATGGAAAGAAAGCAACACTAGCACCTTTAAACCTACTAAGTTTGTGCCTGCTCAATTCCCTAGTTCTGTCGATGCACTGACTAAACAGAATGATGTTCTACCGACTCCACAGCCTATCAGTCAAGTGAGATGTTCTAATTGTTTTGATTATGGTCACAAGGCTCATGAATGCCTCTTGAAGCACCTATCTGGACCCACTGAGGTTACATCCTCTAGTGGTGGCCAGATGTGGTTGCCAAAGAGGAACTAACCCTCGGACCCAAGAATAAGGGGGACCATAACATACCGTTTTATTTCATGAATGCTTCATGGCCTCAACTGGTGCAAGCAAAGATTTGTGGATTCTAGATAGTGGCTGTTCAAGACACATGACAGGATTTGCAGATCTACTTGCCGATATCTCAGAAGCATCAGGTCCCCCAGTGGTTTTCGGTGATAATGCTAAGGAAAAATCATCGGTATTGGTACCATCAAGAGAGGTGCAGTCACTGTACAGAAGGTCTCTCTAGTGGATGGTCTGAAACACAACCTTCTATAAATATCACAATTCTATGATAAAGGAATGCAATGTGTATTTACTACTTCCAGTTGCTATGTGAAAGACATTGCATCCAATGAAACTCTTCTCACTGCCAAACGTAAAGGTAACATTTATGCAGTAGATTTAAGTACTATTACTGGTGTTACTAATGTTTGTTTTGTAGCTAAGAACATCAGTGAGAACTCATGGCTATGGCACAAGAGACTCAGTCACTTGAACTTCAAGTATCTATCCAAGCTTGCCGGTTCAAATCTGGTAACCGGTCTGCCTCAAGTGTCTGCTGATCATGAAAAGAAATGCAAGGCCTGTCAGCTTGGAAAACAACATAAATCATCCTTCCGAAGCAAGCCCTGCATGTCAACTTCTAAGTGCCTCCAATTGCTACATATGGATCTATTTTGGCCCCACAACCACAGCAAGTATTGGGGGAAGTAGATATACCTTGGTTGTAGTAGATGATTTTTCTAGATATACTTGGGTGAAACTTTCAGTCACAAAGATGACACTTATGCCGTTGCTACCAAGTTATTCAGACTACTACAAACCAAGAAGGAGAGCGATATCATCAGTATGAGATCAGACAACGGCAATGAATTCAAGAACAATGGTATGC